>JAJHUR010092845.1:11153-28843 GCA_027495735.1 Lutjanus campechanus
GAGGGGTCCTGAATCATCCTGTCTATTACACGGCTACTTACCTACTTTAAAAAAAATCAATAATATGATATCAAATATTAATTTGAAAATAATTTTATTGATTTACAAACAATTTTATTGCTTCCTCCAGAATCCTGAGTCCAGGATCAGTACTGCTTCCATAGCCATGGTCTGTAGCAGTGGTAGCTGTCATTATTTTTATTACTTTTTTTTTTTTCATGTCATTGTTTTCATTACATGGCTTTGTTAAATACTCAGTTCTGATTGGTCAGTTACAGCGTTCTAGGGTCTGTTATTTCTGTATAGCAGACTCTCGCTATGAAGAAAAGACTGTTGCTATGGACGCAGTTCTGATCATAGCAATAAAATCATTCTTAAATCCATACACTCATTTTTAAATTTATATTTTGTTTTATCAAATTATTGTTTTCAGGGTTTTTTTTTTGTGAGTAACTGTGTAATAGGGGAGATAATGTACAGTGAGCAGGTCGTTATTGTGACATCAGCGCCCTCAGGATGATTCAAGACTGCATCATCCAATCAGAGTTTATTTGCTGCTTATGAAAACTAAATATTGTAATATGACTTTATGTTAAATGTTTGGTCTAGATTTTATGGCAAATAAGGCTTTTCAAAAAAGACTGTTGAGGACAACAGGACTGTTTTCCTTACGTTTTTTGGTTTTGTTATTCCTAAGACTTCCCCTCATCTTCTTCTGCAATCACACACACAAACAAGGTTTGTATTGTTACGTCTTTGCTGTGGTTTCTAAAGTTTGTCACAGTTACGCATCCAATTGCTTAATCTGAAACTTTGCAACTTCCCTTTCCCATACACCACTGGGTGTTTTCTGTGTGTGGTAAAGAAGAAACACATTCTTTGTTTACCAGGGGAAAAAAGTTGAAAAGCACAACCTCAACCACACCGATCACAATCTAACCTTGTTTCTAGTGTGTTACCACATATTTGCATTTCAAAGCATTATCATAGGAATATTTCTACATTTTAGGAAACATGCTTTTGTGCTTTATTGCTGAGAGTTCGATAAGATTGATACCACTGTGATGTATGCATGGTAAATATGAAGCTACCACCAGCAGCCAGCTTAAGTTCGCATTAAAGACTGGAAGCAGGGAGAAGCAGCTAGCATGATGCTAGTTCCTGCTTTGTCTTTGTGTCCAAAGGTACCTACCAGCACCTCTAAAGCTCACTAATTAGCACATAAGCACATTATATCTTGTCTGTTTGTCCATACAAAAACCAAAGTGCAAAAATGATAAGTTGTGGTTTTCTGGAACATTATGTGTCTCAGCATTGCCTCGTAACTGCTCCCAGCCAAAAAGTAGTTGGTACATTACCCACATAAAATGATAAATTGATGTTTTAGTTTTACAGAATAAACAAACAAGATGAAACATGTTAATTAGTGAGATTTAGAAGGTCTGGTAGGAATCTTAATATCTTTGAACAGAGCCAGGCTAGCTGTTTCCCCTTGATTACAGTCATTATGTTGTGTTAAGCTATGCTAACAAGCTGCTGGCTCCAGCTACATTTAAACATACACACAACATTTATCGTAGACGTGTGGTCGTATGATAAATATGGAGCTATGACCAGCAGCCTGCAGGCTTAACTTAGCATAAAGGCTGGAAACAGGGGAAAACAGTTAGCCTGGCTCTGTCCAAACGACTGTCTAAAGCTCACTGATAACTCCCAAAAATGGCAAATTGATGTTTATATATTTGAGCTTTTTCAGAATGAACAAACAAGATTTTTTAAAAAGTGTTAATTGGTCAAATCTAACTCTCAGCAGGAAAGCAATGTGGCCATACTGGTGTGAGGTTTCTTATTCTATAAATTGGCAGTAGAAATCCAGCTATATGAAGCTATGACCAGCAGCCAGCTAGCTTAACTTAGCATAAAAACTAGAGGTAAGGGAAAACAGCTAACTTTGCTACGTACAAAGGTAACTAAATCTACCTCTAAAGCACCTGTACAGCCCACTAATTATCATATTATGTCTCATATGTATAATCTGTACAAAATGAGTCGCTTTATGAAGCATTATGTGTCTTTGCTGGTTGCCTGGCAACTGCCAAAAAAAACCCACAAAGTACATAAACCAAAAGTTATTTATACAGAGCAAACAAATAAAATCAAGCATGTTAAATTTTGAGCTTAAAAGGTTCTGATGAGTATTTTTATACCTTTGGACAGAAGGCTAGCTGTTTACAGTTTTTATGCTAAACTAAACTAGCTAGCTGCTAGCTCCAGCTTCACAATGCATTTGATCTTCTCTTCTTACTCTCAGCAAAAAAACAAATAAGTCTAAGTATATAAATATTTTTTGTGGTAATGTACACCAGCAAAAGGTTTATCATTCAATATAATGGCAGCAGAAATCCAGCTGTATTGTGAAGAAATGGGGAAAAATTAACTGTCTTTCTCCAAGCTTCATCTTCAGATACCTGTGTGTCCATTAAACGTGCTCCCACATAACCTTAAGAGCCTCTTCTCTCCTCTCAATTAGCGGGTAATAATGGCACATGTGCAAATGAAAGCTGACAGAGAGGGAGAGAGACGAGAATCAGCAAAGTGAGGAAGCGAGAAGGAGGGTTGGTGGAAATAAAAAGAGCATCTTAAAGACAGCGCTGTGAGCCGAGCTGAGCCAGCTATAAATATCTCCCCCTCTTCTCTCTTCCTCGTCTCCTCCAGTGTTGCCCTCGCTTCTCTTCTCTCCGTCTACAGCGGCTCTTCTTGTTTTTGCGATGACTTCCTCCACCATCGCACCATCAACTGAGCCATACTCCCTTCATGGTAATTCAGACAGGATATTAGAACGACAACAGAGGTGAAATAACGGAAATGAAGGCCCCACCCTGTTTGAAGAGAAGGGGGACAGGATGATCGACACTGCCCACTGATTACTTTCTGGTTTCCTGGCAACATGATGACAGGGTTTCCCACATGCCCATCATCATCATGACATTTCATGTAACAAGAAATATTTCCTCCTCTAATTCCAAGTAATTAACAACATGAGACTTTACCATGAACTAGAGCAGGAATTAATCAGCAGCTCAGTGACATTTCCGGCGTTGTCTGTTCAACTGAAGTTTCTTCTGAGAAGAACTGAAAACATGTGTCATACTGCTTGTGAGAAAACTGCTTGAGAAACATGTTTCTCCCTGGTGTCAAGAGAAGCACCTCTCTGGTTGTTGTTCGCAAGATGACAGACAATTTTGGCTCCAGCAAGTTCTGTTACCCAATAAAGCATCAGGTGTTGATAGGGGTTGGGTGCAGGCCAAGTTCAGGTCTTGAAGGAGAACTTTACAAATTGTAGACATCAAAGTCTTTTTATAGGCCTTGGCGAGTACCACTGCATACGTGGAAAAAGTTGTATAAAGCCTTTTATGGCTCCTGAGGTGCGTGAAGCCTGATGAAATCGGTGTTGACTCAAGTGATGTCACTTGAGTCAACCCCAGTTGGAACCGAACACTGCAAGTTTGAAAATTAAACCAAATCTGTGGGTGTGGAGTTAGAAGGAAGTAAGATTATTAGATTTCTGTAGCCTACTCCTCATCTCAGTTTGATACTAGCAGCTCAAGACTACATTAGCTGCTGCTAGCATAACACACCCAAACTTATTATGGAAGCATGGATGAATTAAGGGAGAATTGGATACAGCGTTGGAGGCTGACCTGTGATTCCTATGAAATCTGCTCAGTTGCACATGAAACCGACTTCTCTGCTCTAAAGGGACTTCCTCCAGCTGAGCAGCTAGCCTCCAGTTTAGCCCTCTGCTAACTTGAATGGGAATTAAATAATTTAATCATGTGGCTCATCTAGACTTTCCGAATGTTATTGGACCAAATGGATGAAATCTTGATATTGAAACAACACTCAACAACAAATTTATTCACTGTTTTACAGTAAGTGTAAGTCCATTGTGCCACTATGCATCATGTGGTGTTGTCCTTTCACAATTTGGCCTCTATGTCAAATTGGCCTCAAAGCCCCACACTGTACCTGGGGGCTTGCATTAAACTGTCGACAGTGAGGCTGCATTGTGGGTAATGTGGGCATCAGGTTTTCACAAGATGATATTTGTGCTTCTGCAGCATTGACCTCGTTCCTTTTGTTTTTTTGGGAGTCCTACAAAGTTATAGTAGTGCAAAGCTAAATCGATTAAATTGCACTCTTCAGCGAAAATATAGCCTCAAGTCTTGGGGTCATGTTCAGGTCTCAAACTTGGCAGTGCCAATCAGGTTCAGGCTGGGTCAGATCTTTAAGATGCAGGAATATGGGCTGGATTGAGTGTCAGTTTTTTGGCTCCAACACTTTTCTCCCATACTACAGTTCCACATCCTGTCAGCAAGAATATTAGCAGCCTGCATTTAATGGTCCCATTGTTTAATAAGTATCCAACCATTTTAGAGAAATTATTAACTGCTGCTGTTTGATGATGCATGCATAACTGCAGTGGCAGTGAGGTCAAGCCACCTCAGACAAGGAAGTGACCAAAGTGTTGTAAATAATAATAATAATAAAATAAATAAAACATGTTGGCAGCTGTATGAATCAATAGTGATATCAGTTCTGAGAAGCTTTTTGCACCATGCACAACCAGGCCTGTAAAAGCTGTAAAACAAGATTACACAACTAACATAGATAAGATATTTGATCACACTTCCTCTTGTAGAGAGTAGACAAAATACGTTTGACGAGAGAAGAAATTGTTTGCCAGCTACATTTTTTGCAGTCTTGAAAACATTAAATAAGTGTTAGTTAGTGCCATCATTTCTTCTCTGTCCGTTTGCTGCATTAACACAAAACTTGATTTTCTCAATGTGAGACCGACGCTGTCATTATGCTTCCCTGAATGCAGCACAGACTTATTTCAGTAATGGCTGTGCCTCCATCCTCTTTTAATGAGATTCTCCTCACGCTCTCTGTCTGATTGACAGAACTGAAACCTGTGCAGATAAATTACATCTGACACAGTCATGACATTGACTAACAGAGGAGCTCAGGTCTGGCTACTTTTATGAAAGCTCTACAGTTTCTGGTTCCTTTAATGGGCTCAAATAATTACAGTAAATAGCTGCTATGGCTGCTGCTGCAGTACTTAGGCCAGCACTGTCCTCCCACTGTGAGTGGTACTGTACTGTGATGTACTGTACTCTCTCCGCTCTCTTTTACAGTTATATAAAGAACCAGTGCAGCACTCTCTCCAGCGACGCACCACTTCAAGAGCATAATGAGGGGGGGGCTGGGAGGGAGCGGAAGTGGAGGGAGGGAGGGAGGGAGGGAGGATGAGAAGAGCGAGGGAGGGAGAGACGTTCATGTTTCATCATGTTGAGGCCTGCATACCTGTAAAATGGAAACTTTAAAACCAGTAGGAACGCAGACAAAGCTGGCAAGCAGACACAAACGAAGGGTTCAGTTACAGGACATCTTACTCATCACTAGTTTGAAAGCTGCTGTGTGTTTTTATTGTCTGTTTGTCATTAGATGTAAATCATTTTTTATGTTTAGTTTCATCTATTCCTGCTAAACACAATGAAGGCTTTGTTACATGCATTTGAAGCATGGCCTCATATTCTTCATGTATTTTCTGTCAGTACTATTGTTGTTTCTTAGAGCCAAGGCACATTAAACATGGATTTGACAGAATTTATGACACACCTGGCAATCCAAAAATTGCCCAAATCACACCTCATCAGTGCTCACACAGTCTCCTACATGTATTACAGAATGCAGTTTATTTTTTGCCTTGCAAATCATGAATGTTTTGTTTCAGGTGCGATATCTCACTTTGCATTTGTTCTCCCAAAACACAAATTAGAGCTTCACCACTGAGTAAAAAATAAGCGAGAAGAGGAAAGAAAGAAACAAGGGAGAGTGACAAGTGAGCCTAAACAGATCAAGATCAAAAAATGATGAGACTGGACACAGTAAAATTATTTTGTGAGTATTTATTCCTCAACAAAAAACAAAACAAAACACAGCATTAACTTTTTAATTTTGAGGGTTTTACAAATCACGGTGAGAACAAAACAAAAATATTTTCCCTTTTCCTGAACTTTCTCTGCACTTTTCTTCACTTAATATCAACTTTGAGCTTCAAACTGAGTACAGCAATACCCATAAACAGTGGTGTAGGTAGTACTACAATATATGAAACTTTACAGTGGACAGACTCTAGTTCAATGCCTCTGTTAACAACTCTGATGAACTTCAGTTTTACAGTATATACCAGACTTGAATAGACTCTATTAGACAGTGCTAGACAATACTAGACAGTATTAGACAACAATGATGGCTTTTCTAAATAAAGAAAATCCACCCAAAAACAATTAAAATACATTTGTTTAGCCACAAAAATTAAACTTAAAACATTGTCTTACACCAAAATGGAAATTTTACATTCATGAGCAAAATACATTTTCATAAACATTTTTACATGCATGGCAAAATTAATTTTCTTGTGATTAAAATAATAAACTCACTCTCACTCCAGGGTGCAGCCTGCATGCAAAGACACACATCTGGACCTCAACAGGGCTTTATATTTTTCCTCTGGATAGGGCAAAAGCAGACAGAATACACACAGTTAAAAATAATAGATAGCTTACACCAGTAAGATATGATTCTGCTCACAAGTGTACTTTCTCACCACTTACGCCAACCTGCTGTTCAGTCTTTCCCTCGCGAAGCCAAAACATTTTACAAATCTACTGCCGTCGACAAAATCATCACTTATTATCCGTCTTTTGACAACTTCATTACACTCTACACATCTACTGGCACTGGTACCTATTTCTGTGTTTTGTCTTTTCTTTATACTTTCCCAAACACAAACAAAAATACACACATCAGCAGTCACTTGTTTTTTTTCCCCGGCACTGCCGCTTCCATTTTTCTAGCGTCTTAATGAGCACGAGACCTGAACCTGCACTGCTCTTTAAGAGACCGTGTTTATTCACAGTCTAAAAACACTCTGTAACCCTTGTTTACCTGGCTACATAAAAATGAGAGTAAACCACAATAATTTCATTGTGGTTACTTAAATGCACACTATGCAATTTCTGTCATGAGGGGTCTTTAATGAAAATAGGAACAAAAGACGTAGTTTAAGTAGGATGATATCATGGACACCGTTGTCTTCATTGTCAAACAACCACCACTGCTAATGAAAACATTATGAGGTATTAAACTTTTATTCACATTACGTTTAATTTCCAGTGTTTCCCCAGAAGTTATAGCCAGCATGTTCTCATGCCAGCTCATCAACTACTGACACTGCAACAAAACTACCTGAGTAGGTTCAGGATATTGTCGACCGTATTTGGGGTTACAGTAAGTATGTTACATTACATATGTCATGTGATGACCGAAGTGACTTACAAACGTGAAAGTCACATGACGCACATAATGTTATGAACCTTAAAACTTTTAATTACATTTTGGTTTTCACATGTGATACAAACCATGGTCTGTTTGAGCCATCCATCCACCCCACCTGCTCCAGATGTGGACTTTGTCCCTCTTTATACTATGTCAACACCCCAACGTGTCTCATACAGCCATGGATGGGTTTATACTGAAGTTACTTGGAAGCCCTGTGCATCTCATACAGCTGAGGGGTGGCGGCAAAATATCTGTATTTTACAAATTTGGAATGAGGCTGGGCTTTTATAGGAACTAGAGGGGTTAGTGGGATATGATGCAATTGACAGGCAACCAATTGATATGCACCCTTACAGTGAATAAAATTATGGATTTCTCTGTGTTTGAACTTTGTTGGAAACATTTGGGATAATGTAAGTACACAGCTCAACAAAAATATATATAACAGAGGTCTACTCATTTTTAAACATTTTAATGTCGAAATATTACATATTATGCTTTTAACTTAAAAACATATAAAACTCTTAGTAACACTCAACTATCAGCTGACAGCATCTAAGACCATGATGGAAATATCAAGCAGGTATAATTTGGGGGAACTGTCTGCAGAGGTAGTTGCATCAGTCAGAGCAGCTGGGTGTCTGTCGATCACCTCGCAGCAGGTGATAACAAAAAGCTGCCAGGTGTGTGTTTTGGCAAGTGCCTTGAAGATTATGCCTTCGCCACGCTGTCTAAGTTTTACATCTGGTAAGGAGCGGGACAGACAAAGCCAGCAAACCAAATCATTATTTTATGGTCACGACGTCATCTGACAAATTCAACATAAGTACAGGTTAATAACAAAAGCTGTGTTGTGTCATCGGCTGTAACAACATTTAAAATGAGTAATCACAGACAAAGAGAGACAACAGAAAGATGTCTGTTTAACTTTGATGCCACACAGCCTCCGCCTGTGAATGGGCACATACACGGCAACGACAAGCTGACATTTTTAAAAAATGTATACTCGGGCTGTGACGATATCAGATTTTCACTTCACGATTGTTCGTATATCCATGGAAAATCTCAGGAAAAACAAAATGCTATCAGTCAAATTCATCTTTAAAGCTGATACAAGTAATGTTTAACTGGTTATGAAACAGTCTCAGTTGAATACTGATGCCTCTATATGACCCATAAGCAAACAAGACCATCTGAAACGCTCAGTAATGCTCTCAACTCTGGATTGCTATTTTCCAAAGTGACAGCATTTGAGCACATTTTGCAAATATCAGGCTTGTTTGATTTGAGGCAATTGCATCGCTCAGAGCAGCTCGTTGTCGATCACCTCGCAGCAGGTGATAACATAAAGCTGCCAGGTGTGTGTTTTGGCAAGTGCCTTAAAGATTACGCCTTCACCACGCTGTTTTACATCTGGTAAGGATTTGGACAAAGCCGGGAAATCATCGTTTTATGGCCGCGATGCCATCTAACATCTGTGACTAAACTGGCTGCAGACACGGGCGGTTACACATTACAATGACAAGATATGTTAATCAGCTGTCTTGAAAAGTTGGTTGGATTTTCTCATGGTGTATTAAACTGATTCAAAACACACATCAAAGAGAGAAAGTTTATGCCACTCTTGCAGGTCATGTGTTTGGGGGTTGCACAAAGCAGCTGCCATAGTCCATTACTATTCTCACTGTTCTTGCTGGCACTGGGTGACGCCATCAGAGAGCACGAGGTATGTTTCCATAGTTATGCAGATGACATGTAACTGTACATCTCTGCTGAACCAAATGATGCTGCAGCTATAAACTACTATTTAGATACATTTATTTTTGACATTATATTTTGAGGTTATGGTGGCGGAAACACTGCTGCTTTTGTCCACAGGGGCCCCAAAATCAACACAACATGAAACACACACACACACACACACACACACACACACACACACACACACACACACACACACACACACACACATGCACCTGAGACCATGTACATGTCAGGCATGTTGAGGCAGTTGCGTCACTCAGAACAGCTCAGTGTCGATCACTTCGCAGCAGGTGATAAAGCGCTGCCAGGTGTGTATTTTGGCAAGTACCTTGAAGATTATGCCTTCACCACGCTATGTCTACTTTTTACATCTGTCGAAGGAGTGGGGCTGGACAGACAAACCCAGCTAAACAAATCATTCTTTTATGGATGCTGTGTGACAAATTTATATGCACGTTAATGACAACAGCTGTTCTGTGTCATCGGCTGTATCTACATTTAAGATGAATTATCACAGAGAAAGTGGGAGACAAAAGAAAGTTGTCTGCTTAACTTCATTGCCACACAGCCTCCACCTGTGACTGGGCAGGCTTCAGACAGAATTCGCAGTGTGACACATTGAAACAACAAGCTGGCATTTTGAGATTTACACTTTGAACACCATCTGAAAAGCTCAGTTATAAAGCAAGAATGATGCTGTTTTGGTCTAGTTGAAGGGCTGAAACAGAAAACTGGTCTTTAGAGTGGACGTACTCAAACAATGCATGAGTGACACTACAGCTTGTAGCCTGGTTGTGTGATAATGTACTAAAAATTGTGAGGAAACATGCTAGAATAACATCTTAGCTCAGTGTATCCTCGTTTCCATTGGCTGACTGAGCACATCCACCATGTCAAAGTTAAAAAAGGTGTTTATGTAAATGTGTGTAAATGTGCAAATTCTCTTTTTTGTGTCCCCCACCAATGTTTTTTGTTTGTCTGTTTGGGGGATTTTCTTGTTTGTTGTCTCTTTTTTTTCAAATTAATCTTTCTTTTCTGTGCACTTGTTTGTTTATCTGTCTGTTCTTCTGTATTTGTATAGCACTGTTCAAAATCAATAAACAGATGTTTTAAAAAAAAGGTGAATGGGAAATGGAGCAAAGTGTGATGTGACAAAACCTTGAAACCAACCAGCCAGCCAAGTGTGACACCTTGGTATTTAAGAGGAACTTGTTTCAGACAGTAAACAGTTAAGTGAGGAAGCTATCTGGGCATTGAATCATATGTTCTTCAGTACAAGAACAGCTTTATGGAGCCATTGTCAGAGTACAGCCTGTATATTTTCATTCCAACCAAACATTACAGCCACAAATTACAGTCATCTGCACATCTTCAACCATAAAGGGGGAAAAGCAGTAAAATAAGCTGCTGTGAAGCAGAAAGCAGGTCAGAGGCTCATTGTTAAGAAACCCTTGTTTGACAAGAGCAGCTGGAGAATACACACCTCGTCAGTTCACCTTGCGTGTGCTTCCTGCCTGCTCATTAAACACACACACCTGAACGAACTTTGAACACAACGAACGGCTGACATCACCTCAAACACAGCGAGTACTGCCGTGAAAGCAAAACTCGCAAGAAAAAAAAAAGATGAATGAAAGACTTTTGCTTACAGATTTTTGGGGTATGAATATGTAGCATGTTGGATATAAATCAGCTTCTGGAGCAGCTTCACTGAGGCTAAATATGGTTAAACACTCGATGCAGACTAAAATCCAGATTCTTATAGGCTATGATCTCAGTATTTGTGTATGTGTGTGTCCTGTATATACTGTATGTGCGTGGGCAGCCACATGTGCCTGTGTGAATGTTTGACTTTGATCCTGTCCTTGTTGAGCAAACATATTCAGTCTGTTCTTATCTATTTGCCCCCTGTGAGGTTACCTAAGACGCCGGTGTCAAGTTTATTTAATTCTCACGATGTTGCATGTCTTTCTGATCATTTTAATACTAAAATATATATTCTTTTCAGTACTTTCCAGCTGCTATTTAACAACACTGTAAATTTATTTGATGATTTTATCAAATATTTAGTGTGTGGAGATTTTCTGATATGACTTTGGGGGTTATATATGCATTTCAAAGAAACTTTTGTTCCACATCTTAAAGGAACTGTTTGAATTATTTAAAGTAGGATTAGTAGGATGGTGGTCTGCCATCAGTTTAAATGTTTTATAATATTTTCACTGCTTTACCTTGCCATCATGCAGCCTTTCCTGATGAGAAACAGCCTGCAATAGTGCAACTATTTACACATTAGATTTTTGGAGTTATTGATGTTTAAATGAACTGTGTATTATGAGTATACTTTATGGCATTATGAGACTGCCAGAGAGGACAAAGATCGTATATCCACTTAAAAAAAGGCCCACCTAAAAAAAATGAACATAAGTTTAAGTTTATGCTATATTCAAACATTTTCACTGCCTTCTTTTGCAATTAGACAACCAAATAATACTCTCTCCAAAGTAACCAGACTCCATAGGCAAAATCAGTCATTTTACTGTACACGTACTGGTTTACAGCCGCCTCAGTCTATTAGTTAGTTTGTGTTATGGTTTGACTTCTGTGTTTTAAAAGGTTAGTTTGGATTCACCAAAGTCACACAACAACACAAACAAACTAACCCACTGAAGCAGCGAGACCCACAACTCCTGTGTTCTGTGAGGTAAAACGACTGATTTTGCCAAACGAGTTAGCAGCTATTTCCCATCGGGAAAGATAAAGTGGTGAAAATATTCTAAATATGGAGCACGCTTAAACTAATACAGTTTTGTTTAGGCACCAAACTGGAGGTGTCGACTGCCATGTACTGTAGTAGATACATTGATTAATAAGTATCTCATACAACCCAACTTCAAAAAATCTGAACTATACCTATAAACTCCTCGAGCTTATAACTGTATTGTTTGATGTATTGTTGACATTTTGACGTATTGCCTCTGTACTTCTACTCTTTGAGCTGTGTCTTCTTCAGCTGTTAATTGCTAATTGTTGCCTATTTGAATTTATTTTTGTTTTTCTATTGGTTGACACTTGAAATAAGTATAAATCCGGTGTTTTCCACTCAACAACTGGCTTACTGTGTCTCTCTTTACTTCACTGAAATTTCTAGCCAGATTCCAGCCAGTGAAATATGTGATTTGGTGTAAAGTCTGGCACTCAGAGTGATAAAGATGAAGTCATAATGACCTTCTTCACAAGTTCTTTCACCTCATCCTCTCTGTCTTTCTTTCTTTCTTTTTTCCTCTGCACTTTCATCTCCTTTAACTCCTCCTTTCCTCTCCTGCTCGTTATATCTTAATCATCTTTCATTTCCTTTACCGTTCTCTCTCTCACTTTGTCTTTCTGTATTTCTCCATCCTCCCCCTCTGTCACCTGCACCCCCCTGGCGAACTGGTGTAACATGAGTCCAGACAGGGTGAGCAGGGTGAGGTGATCACTAGACTAATAAAGTGCGCCGCACAGCCGCTCGCAAGTTAAAGAGTAACAACAACAAGTGATTACCACACTACATTCAGTCAGACCACAGTCCAGATTGTAGCAGCCATGTCTGTGAGACAAACAGTAGGGTGAGAAGTTTTACCTGAGGAACAAAAGAAAAACAAAATGGAAATCACTTAAGATCTAAATGTCAAATAGCCTCAAAAAGAGACTCTGACTATACTTATGATGCTCTATCATTTTAAGCCAGTCACATAAACTGTGAACTCTACAGCTGATAAGATACACAACATATGACTTGCTAGGATATGAACTAGATATTTATCACCCGCTTTAATGATTTAAAGACACAATTCACCTCAAAATCAAAAATACATATTTTCACCCTGGCCTGTAGTGCTATTTATCCATCTAGATACTTTTGGTGTGAGTTGCAGAGTTTTGCAGATTGATGGGAGCAGTTTCATTAAGGAACTACTATTTTTTTTTCTTTTATACAAAGAAAGTAGTTCCCGTAGATTCTTCTGCACAAAAGGAAGTAGTTCCTACATGAAACCGCTAACAACAAGGTCTGTGAATTATTTTGAGTAACCGGGTCATGATTTCTTGAAAGAGACATTACTATTGCGTTTTTCAGAAGTATTTTTTTTGTCTTTCTGAGCACCACGTGCCTAGTGCTATTTATTCCCCTTATATTTGAGAGAAGGCAGACACCTCTATGGGCAATATCTCCCAAATTCTGCAACTCACACCAAAAAAAAGTCTAGATGGATAAATAGCACGACAGGCCAGACGGAAAATATGTATTTTTGATTTTGGGGGAATCTTTAAATTTTCAGCGGAACTAATGGGTTCTTAGTGCAGTGCCACAGACAGAAAGTGTTAAATGATGGACTAACACTTTATGGTTTCGGTCTTTTCATTGGATTTGTTGACTCTAAGAAACTTGGGCAGTTGACCCTTTGCTAATTTGCCTGTCAGGCTTTCCATTCTCACACTGCACTTATGCAGTTTGCAGGGATAATGGTGGCAGATTTAACATCGAAATTGAGAGTAATTGTTAAAAGACACAGTCAACAAAAGCTGATTTTCATTTCTTTCTTTTCTCTTGGCAACAGATTTCAAACAGGTAGCAGGCTAATGTAAGCTAATGCTAATGCTTAAACTCCTTGAGTTAGCTGAGAAGACTTTCTCCAGCTGGCTTTTTAGTGTTTCGATCTGAAACTTCTTTTTTTTTTAAAAACAAAAAACAAAAAAACAAAAACAAAAACAAAAAACAAGAACCCTGTAAAAGGGTCTTAAATATGTAAAATTTGCATACATATTATAATGTTAATGCTAAAAGACATTGGTTGGATGGGGAAATACAACACATGTACATGATGAATGACAGAAATACACTCATTAATGTTGGAAAAGGAAGGTCAGGGATTACGTTAGGGAAGTTGGGATGGTCACCCAGCCTGAAGTCTCACTCTGGCTTAAACTAGCCAGAGAGATGCATTGTGGTTTGGCCAACTTGGATTCTTCACCAGCCCACATCCACCTGCTGAAACCCAACACATAACAACTCCCATTCCAACTGAACTCTTAGGATTAAACTGGTGATAGTTAGCTGGACATGCCAACATTTACAACTTATGTTAGAGCAGGTATAGACAAAGTTTAGTTCATTCCCCCACATGTGTGCTCTTGTGTTTCACATTTTAAAAGACTATAAAACACTGTTAAACACCAAGTATCACTGGTCTTGGAGGCCTCATGCAGGATGCTTCTTTTTTCAGTGCAGCCAAACAAACTATAATCTGGGAGGATTTAAAAAAAGGCTGACAATCAATAATTTCACCTGATCATGGTTGAATCAAACAGTACATGAACGCATAATTTCCTGTGAATCCTTTGAGCCTTTATGGCCTGATATTTTAGCACTGTACAAATGCAGCTGTGATTTCAGAGGTGAAGATTATTCTGTTGTAGAGGTTCGACCCCCTGAGTGTCTGGTGCTTCTCTCACATACAGCTGATCTCACCGTTTGTCTCGGAGGAGCAGCCGGGGTGAAGAGACGAGCACTGAGATGGTATAATGGCAATGAGGTGCTCTCGAGACCATCAAGCCATTTAACTGAGTCAACGTGCTAATGGTGCACTAATCCTACTCCGGGGAGCGTACCACAGCATTTCATTTATCATTCATGAATGCCAGAGTAGTGAGCATGTCTAATCACTGATTATTTTATGGTCCATACTGTATTACCTGTTGGCAGAAAAATTATTGGATTTATCTTGTTACTACATGACTTAATGGATGGATGAATGCTGTGATACACCTTTATAGGGGCTTAACAAAATAAGAGGATGGCCTTTGCCAGTGTCTGGGCTGCCACTATAAAAATAAAGTCCCAAGTGGCAGAGGTGATACTTTAGGCCACATAAAATATAACAATATCACCATAAAACTGTGCAAATTGTGTCAGAATCACCTGACCTTGACCACAAACTCCACAAGAAATCAGCCAAAGAGGTCAATCAGAAAATCATGGTTTGTTTGGATTTTTTGTTAGTTTCCTGTTTTAATTTGTAAGAGCTTCCCTTATGTCTTTTTGACTTAACTTCCTGCCTTTTTATTCCAGATTAGTTTCATCCTTGTCTCATTAGTTAATCAGTCCACTGTGTATTTATTCAGTGTGTGTTCCCTCTTTCAGTTGTCAGGCCATCTGTGTCTGTTCCCTGGTGTTCCTTCTGTGCCTGCTTTGTTTAAGCCTGAACTCTTCACCCACCTTTTTGATATTTTGTGTTATCTCGCCTTACTTCATCCACCAAGTTTAGTAAGGTCTGATTTAGGTCAGCCCTCAAGTAGTAACACAGTGAGAATATAAAAGATACATCGTCACCAATAGGTAGACTGGTGTGATCTTTTGAAAGTAACATATTGAGCAAGTAATAAGTAAAGAGCATTGCGATGTTAGTAGAGTGGTTTTATGACAACATGTGGAGACTAATAAGTAATTTGTTTGCCACCGTATTGTGTACTTTTACTCCTTTTTTTGTTTTTTGGGTGGGGGGTGTTTTTTTTAATTGCAGACAGTGCACACCACTGAAATTCACTACAGAAGAATCACACACGTTTTCTTTCACAAATCTTAGTTGCTGTTTTAAGTATTAAACTTAAATTATTTGCCCCGCTTCGTCTGCTGCCACTGTGACCCGACCTCAGATAAGCAGAAGAAAATGGATGGATTATTTTCCCGTATTTGTGCAATAATTTTCTTTGCTTTAATCTCAGTCTAGATTAAAATAAAGCACTTAAATACGTAAAGGCATCAAAAGGAACATTTTCCTGAAAAAATACAGACTCATATAAACACAATTCCTCTCCATTATCACTTATGACCCACTGGTGTCTGTATGTGCAGAAACCTGCCCTCTGCCTGTATTTTCCTCATTTCCTCATTGACGTCCTGGGAATGAGACTCAACAATCATCTTTCTGATGTCTTTACAAAAAATTTGGAGAAATCCTACTGATTCTACCTTTAAATCAGGTGAATCTAACTTTGACTTTTTAAAAATTATTATAGCTTCCTATTAAACTTAGACCTGTATTACTTTCAATGGGTTTTGGTGTTTTGATTTGAAACTTTTTCACATGACATCTTTGGGTGATATTTTCGTAGAGGATTCTTTTACATGATGTTTCCGATGTACTTTTTTGCTATAGAGCTTTATTATAACAACCAACAGTACTGTCTGATGTCATCATTAGACACAGTGAAGAAGCTGAGCTGTTCATTTAAAAAACAGCTTATCACTGCTCAAACGCTGAGCTTCAAACACGTTAATCCTTTGCTCTGTGTGTGTATGTTTCTGTTTATTATTGCGCATCAGAAGCTTTCATAAATATTTACACATTTTGCAACCAATGAGCTTCCGATTGTTTTCCAGCTTTTATCTGGTTTTGACTCCTCTCTCGCTCTTTGAAACGGCTGCACACTCCAGCTGCAGCATTAAACCTGTGAGGACACTCAGTCCCCTGGTTATACGAGGCAGAGAGATGGGGAAGTGGAGATAAAAATAATTTTGCGGCCCGATCCATCTGATGATAACGGAGTTCTCCTTTACTGTTACCATGGTAACCGCCCAGGGAACAGGAAGGAAGTGGAATTGTTGCAGAGCTCAGCAGGACCGGCTGGACCACCGACAGAAACCAGAACGAGAGTGATTACAGCCCGGAGAAGATCCTGTGTGTGTGTGTGTGTGTGTTTGTGGTGTATTAAAACACACAACTGTCAAAGCCTCCTGTTAGTGGGTCTTCCTTATTAGCAGCATGTAGCAGCACGTTGTGGTAGTAGTGGTGAGCTCTTATCATCGTGTTGTGGACTCTAGCCAGAGTCTTATCTGACCCCATTAGATTATCTATCTGCTTGCATAATCAGCCTCTGCAAACTCCCATTGACCTGAACTGCACTGTACTGAGCCCAAATTCAGCTGAACGGAGACTGTGTCCTGATTATTAAAGTGGTCAGCAGGGTGGCACAGTGATTGAGACCCCCTTCACTGGTGAGGTGCACCCTGCTGAAGTGCCCTTGAGCAAGAAAATGACTCTCTTCTCACTCAAGTGGTGTGATTCTGTATCACAAAGTGTACTACTCAGGGATCAATAGCATAGCATGAATTATCTATTTACTATAACCTATTTACCTGGTAGAAAGGTCTGTACAGTCACAATTACTAGAGATCATGGGCAGAGGTGGAATATAACTCAGTACATTTACTCAGTTACTGAAGTTAAGTACAGTTTTGACATACTTTATACCTGTGCTCCATTTCATTCTAGTGTGAGTTATTGTACTTCTTACTCAGCTACACTGACGTGATGATTTTAATTACCATTGTTGTGCATGAAACCATTAAAACAGCGTGAACGTGCTCATTTGGTGAACGGTGAGCTGAATGAATTAGTTTGCAATAATGAATGTGAGTGTCATTCACACCTGAGAGAGAAAACGGTGCTCACAGTGTCAGCTGATTTAAAAAA
>JAJHUR010092846.1:0-44515 GCA_027495735.1 Lutjanus campechanus
TTCCCCACTCTCACTGCTGTGTCTTCTCTTCATACATGTTAAACAGCACATGAATAAAGCATGCCATTATTGCAGAGAGTGTGTGTTTCTATCTGTGTGTGTGTGTGTGTGTGTGTGTGTGTGTGTGTGTGTGTGTGTGTGTGTGTGTGTGTGCTGCCCAGGATGCACATACGAGCACACGGTCAAGTGTGCGCAAGTGCACACTTTCATCCTTATCAAATGAGATAAAAGCTAACTCAGTATGACTACAACCTCCTAATAGCAGCAATGACCTTCATCCATGCATTAGCAGTCCTGTAAGACTAGTAGCCAGATAAGAGCGCTGTTTTCAAACATGTTAACAGCCACATGGGACCTTTACAGATGGGTCTCTTCTTATCAGAGGAATGTATGTTCAGCTCTGACTGGTTGCCTGGGGTATTTGGTGAAGTGTATTGCAGGCTGTACGTCGCCGCCTCAAGGTGATCTTCATTCTTAGACGGAGCAGGACCTGAGATAATTTTTCCTCCCCCTCCTGTTTCTGCCACCGTTAGCTCGCGGCTGAGTTAACTTCAGTTGAGGCGACCATAGTTCCAAAAGTTAATCTCGACAGCCTGTAAAAGCAGCAAGTTTAGAAGGTGCAGAGAGTTGAAGACGCTGATTTCATTTAGGTGCCTGTCAGCGTCCCCAAATGATCACATTTTCTCCCAGAGCGCTACCGATGTTTTAAATTATTTATTATGAAAATGGGATAACATTCTGCTGCATTTTCATAGAACTTACTGAGCTTAATTAAAGTTAAATCATGGACCCAGTTCCTCCTTGTTCTGTGTGCTATTGAATCAGACCCCCATTATCACTTTCACTGAATTAACGTTAGCGATTTGCAATCATCTAAAGAAGTTGTAAGCGATTCTAGAGAAAGACAGTTGATTGTTGAGTCTCATTCCCATTCTCATTGGTGGCTTGCAGCCTGTCAGAAAGACAGCCTTTGGTCAATCTGCTTTCTCAGTTAAAGTAGCGAGAAAGTGGAATTCCACACCCACACACTTTAAGAAACTTTAAAACCAGCCCTCAAGCTATGACTAAAGTCAAGACAGATGTTTCAACATCATCGATTGCCTTGTATGGACTGAATTTCTTTGATATTGATTGTATTTATTATCTCACACAAATGGACTTTGTTTTATTTTGCAGTTTTATATAATTCTGTGGATATTTTTCTCTTCAGCCTACCTGCCCAGGGACAACAGAAGCTAATCAATTATTTTTAATTGTACTCTGTTCCTGCAAAAAATAAACAATTAAGCAAAATAAAAACTTGTTACTGACAATACTATTTGTAATAACATCAAAACAAATATTTCAATTATTTTGCGATTTTGTTGACTTAATTTTAACTGCATGCACCACAAAAACAAAATAAATCTTGCAGAATATTGAACCAAATTACCTTCAGTTTTGTATCACCACCACTAAATGTCAAGTAAATGACCACATTTAAGTCTTTATCAAGGTATGATTAAAGTATTATTTTAAAGTTGGCTTCACACAGACTCAATCTCTCAATGCTTCAAACTGTTAGCATACAGTACAGACTGCAGGGTGTTTTTGTTTCAAATGATAATCATTATATTGAAAAACAATTAAATTGTTTTAATTCCTGCCACAGAAAATGACTTAATAATTTTTCTTTTTTTTCCCATAATAATAAAAAGAGAAATAACCATGGACGCAATGCAGTTATGCCAACTGACATGTCATTCAACAACGATTGGAAATAGAAATTAGAATGCATCAAGCTTTCAATGATATACAAAGAGGGAGAAAGTCTGCATCTGGACGAGGAGGTGGGATGGATGGATGGATGGATGGATGGATGGATGGATGGATGGATGGATGGATGGATGGATGGATGGATGGATGAAACAAACACTGAACTGTCACCCAGGGGTTCAGGGTTCATGTCCCATGTGAAACTAAAATGCTGTTGAAAAGGTTTTAAGGCACATGACTTTTGTCTGTGAGTTGCTTCAGTGACATCATGTGATGTACGTAGCATCACATAGTTATTGTAACCCCAAACATGGTCTACCCGAGCAGGTTTTGTGTCTAAACCTACACAAATTTTGACAACATGAACCACTTGTTAAAATAGGCTTTCTCGTAACACTTCAGTGCTAATGGGTACCTTGTGCACCTGCAAGAAGCGCTGAGGGCGGTTACGACACGTCAGTATCTGACGACCTGGTAATCCGACACAACGATCAACTATGCTTTTCCAGAATCGCTTACAGCGCCTTTGATGGCACTCTGTCCATTTTAAGACAAGATACTTTTTAAAGACTCAAATCAGTCCTCTAAGAGAAGGATAAACGCCTCTCCTTGGCAAAGTTGAAAGGATGTCCTTTCCTTTACAATCTTGTAAACATTTTAGGAAGGAGAATTTTTATTAAAAAAAAAAAAGGTCTGAATTGAAGTTTTTGTCAAGCTTTTGAGGAGAAAGCTTTTTTTGTGCCCATAGTGAACTTGCAACAGTTTGCTTTCTTTGGCACATTTCACCAAGCGGCAACAGCCATGTGTCTGGAATAATACAGCAAAATGAAAAAGATGTTGGAGTGTTGCCGAAGGTGCTTGATTGACAAGTGATCTCTGTGAAATGCGGTGGAAAAATAATACAGCTGCTTATCAATTAATTAATTTATTGCCAAGGCATGTG
The DNA here is from genome assembly GCA_027495735.1 of Lutjanus campechanus. NCBI lineage: Eukaryota > Metazoa > Chordata > Actinopteri > Lutjaniformes > Lutjanidae > Lutjanus > Lutjanus campechanus. The sequence goes on from JAJHUR010092846.1 coordinate 2,699, forward strand.
ACATCTGGCAACGGGACGTTTGTTTGAAAGCCGGTTTGAATAAACACACATGTGCACACACATGCCAACCATAATCTTGTTAATAAACCATCCCAAAAGCCTAAAATATATATATATATATATATATTGAAACAATATTAATTGCATTGTGAAAACATCATTTGTCTCAGTCAGTCCTCGTAAACAACATATCTTGTATGACAAACAGAGGCGTGTGGAACGCGGGCTGATTTACAAAGAGAAAAAGAAGAGCTACAGGCAAACCAACATGAAAAGGTGGAGCTCACTCAACGGCTTAAAGCAGAAATATTTATATAGATATAATGAAGCAAAACGATAAAACCTAGGTCAGGATTACCAACATGTGTGTTTGTAAGCGTGTGTCTGTGCTCGCAGTACTGTAAATGATGTCAAGCAGAAGCAGCAGTTACTCCGCCAACTTACTTAGCATTGCCTCAGGTGCACATAAAACACACACTCGCACATAGTCATTAGTAGGCAACCCACATTTTTAACAGGAACCACCTACTCGACACCGGCAGAAAAATTCTCTCCTTCTCTCTGCTTCTCTCCTGCAATCCATCTTCCTTTCCTCTCCTCGGCCTCCCTTTCTCCACTTCTTCTTTCCCTGCCTCTCCACCCTCTCTTCGCTTCACCTTCTTTCTCTCCGCTCCCAGTTTCTTCCCATCCCCTCATTTCTTCTTCTTCTAAAGAGAGAGGAAACAAAGGAGAGTGACAGCGATTCATTGAATCAGAGAAGAGAGACCGCAACGAGCTCACAATACCCATTTAAATGTAAAATATATTTATAATGGCATATTCAAATTAATGCAAAATGAAGCCGCAGTGTGAAACACTCATACAGGACTATCAAGCAGTGGCGCGCTCAGGCTGTCTGAGCAGCAGGGGCGAAAAAAAAATAAAAAGGACACCAGTTCTATTCGGTGGAGCACCAGTGCAGCAAAAGTCGTGATGCATTTAACATATTTTATCCCCTGAAAGGGCACTGTAGAGAGCACTTTCCCCCCTTTTCTCCATGGAAAGTGCACTTTAGAGGGTACTGTATCTTGTTTTGTCTACAGGAAGAGCACACTAGAGGGCACTTCATATTTTCTCTACTGGAGGGGCACTCTCCAAAAGAGTGCAAAATGGCAAAAGTCGTGATGCATTTAGCATATTTTATCCCCTGAAAGAGCACTCTAGAGGGCACTTTATCACATTCTACCTAGTTTAAAGGCACCCTAGAGGGCAATTTTCCACATTTTTTCCATGAAAAGGGCGTTCTAGAGGGTACTTTATCATTTTTTCTGTCCCGGCGGGATGCTCTAGAGGGCACTTAATCATGTTTTGTCAACAGGAAGGGCACTTCATATTTTCTCTACTGGAAGGGCACTCTAGAGGGAACTTTTTAACATTTCCTTTACTGGAAGGGCACTCTAGAGGGCACTTCATGTTTTCTCCATGAAGGGGCACTCTAGAAGGTACTTAATTTTGTCTACTGAAAGGGCAGTCGAGATGGAACTTTTCCACATTTTCTTCACTGGAAAGGCACCCTCAAGAGTACTTATTCACATTTTCCTCACTGGAAGGGCACTCTAGAGAATACTAATTCACATTTTCTTCATTGGAAGTGCACTCTAGAGGGCACATTTCCACATTTTTTTCCAGTGACAGGGCACTCTAAAATGTACTTTATTATGTTTTGTCTGCTAAAAGGACACTCTAAAGGGCACTTCATATTTTCGCCACTGGGAGGGCACCTTAGAGGGCACTTGATCACATTTAGTCGACCGGAAGAGTCCACCAGTGCTATCAAGCACTGACCTTTTTATAACTTGGCATCCTGTCAAGTTTGTATACTGACCCCCAGTGGCTGAACAATACATTTTGTTGCATTTTAAAGCGGTGTAATGAACCTTTACCTCGCTGCAACAGACTGAAAGTGTTAATCATTTTTGTGTGTGTGTGTGTTCATGCTGCATTTCCACTAAAATGTCAGAGTGAAGGGCTTAATGTGACAATTTACATAAAGGAGCAGCAGTGTAATGTTGCATAGAAAACAAATGAACTGATGCATCGTACTGTGTGTTTAAGAGCAGTTTCTGTATGCCAGCGGTCTGAAATTACCTGACAGAGAGAAAAAGAGTGAGGAGGTGTCTGACATGAACACAGAGGACAGGGGAAGACAGAAAATGTCTTTCACTGGCAGGGAAAGAGAGAGAAATGGCAGAGAGACAAATTTTAAAGGACAGTGTCTGTACCGCCCCAACACCCCGGTTTCATAGGATTGCCTTTGAAAATGTGAGAAAAAGAGACAGCAAGAGAAAGTCAGGGAGAGGTGGTGAGAAGCCGATAATGACTGAGACAGTCACAAAAGTCCACAAATCCTGACTGACTGTCTCTATGTATTTGTTCCACGTGTCACTCATGCCAATCAGGACAATGTAGCATCCTTTCACGGTGAGTCGTTGTCTTGTCTCACCATCTTTTCTCGACTCCAGCAGACCTTAAAACAGGTGCCAGTGCAACTGATTGAGGATACAGCAACAGTTACACATTTTTTGGAGAAAAAACTGTTTTCAGGGTTTCCCACAAAATCCTCAAAACTGACATTCAGACAGCACCAGAGAGAGTTTGCAATGAGGGGTGCTGATGATGACTTTACCCTGTCCATCAGTGCATGGAGTTAGAGTTTAGGTGTTTTCTTTTTATTTGTGTATTTACCTTTCCAGCAGATTAGGCAAAATTCTGCAAATGCCTGTTAACTTTGCTGGACGTAGGGGGAGCTGGGGGAGCTGGTAAAGCTAGTCTGATGCCGCATTTCCATTGCATGGTATGACTCGATTTTTGGGACGGTTTTGGAAAAGTACCTGGTACTTTTTTTTCGTATCATGTCCATCAAATTCCAAGCTAGCTGAGCCAGCACTGTTTTCCACCTGGCAGTAAATGTACAGTGGTTACAGTGTGTCAGTTAATAAAGGCTACAGCTTCTCAAGACCAAGATGTGTATGTGTGTGTTGTTTCCCAACTGCCAGAATAGCGCTAATAGTAGTAGTAAGTTGGAGTAACAAAAACAAGCAGAAAAGAGCTGTAGGCCTACCATGTTATGGAAATCCAGCTTAAGATTGTTGGATTTAAATGTTTTGCCTTCTTAGCCAGCTAATTAGCCACCAGAGCCCCTGGAAACCAGCTTGGTTTTGTTTAGATTTGGGAGGATGTGTGAACCCAGCAGCTCCTTTTTTGAGGACATCTGTGGTGCTAGAAGTAACCCCTCCTAAGTCCTGCCCCTTTTTCTTCTTAGCTCCAATAACACTTGAGCAACTCGCTACCTTGGTCAGCTTTCTCCTTTTCTTCGAAATGCCACATATAGGGTCACATTTAAAGTTAGCTAGTGTTAGCTAACATTTTGCTAACATCAGCTGACTTAAGATGTGAATATAAGTTGCTTTTACAGCTACCAGAGCAACATCTTTAACCATGTTCAAAATTTGTTTCTTTTCAACATAGATGCCGCTCGCACGTCGCATATCTAAGTACAAGAAACAGAAAAGAAGGAAGTTGACCGACAGCTTGCTTACTGGCATTGGAGCACAGAGAAAAAAGGGGCAGGACTTAAGAAGAGTCAGTAGTTGGAAGGAACCTTTGAAGGAGCTACACTGAGTAACAGAGAGTAATGCTAATAATTCCTTGTACTACTGAGCAATGAGTGATGAGACTGCTTTTGCAGTTTGCAATGAGTAATCAATAATCAAGCACACTTCCGTGTTACTTTTCAAACATTGGTCCTGAAACAACGTAAATACATCTCATGTACACTGTGGCCCAACGATATTAGCAACAGAAATATCGTGTGGTTTGTGTTTCAGGTTTGAAGGCTGCTTGTCGCCTTCTTGTGGCCAAAGATCACCTCCGTTGCTGGGAACTCGACTCATCATCTACGGACCTGCCTTGCTCTAGGGCACCTTTCTTGCAGACTGACAGCATGTCTTGTTCACTTTGTCAGCCATTATTTTCTCAGCTTCTTCTGAAATGCGGCCGAATCTCTGCTTCCAAGTTCCCCTTTTGCAGTCATTAGACTTCCGTGGCTTCCAAAACTGGCTGAAAAATTCAACTCTACAACTTCACGCCTTTTGTTCTCATCTACACATTCCTCCTGCAGCTCTTCACCTTATACCGGGTATTGCAGTCAGTTGGCTTGGCACTTCAGATTGTAGTCTGTTGGCTCAGTACTGAAGGCATTAGCATTTAAATTTAACTGCCTGGAGGTATCATAGATCAGAGTCTTGGATCTGCCTGTTTCCAAGTTTGGAAGACTTGTTCACTTTACATTGAGAGTGAAATGTCCAAGGCCATTGGTATACCACCTAGTATTTGGATTTATAATGTCGTGAGTGAATGCATCGCATATTGGAGACCGGGGGACTTTGTTTCAAGTTGTCTAAAGACATCTAAACTCTAAGAAAGATTTGGGCATGTCTTTTGTATGCACATATGGTAATTTTGGGGGATAAATTAACCTTAAGATCAATATTTATATATCTGGAGGGTGTCTTTGATTAAAGTGTTGGACTCATTCATTTTTCAGGTTATGGATATCCCATTTGAAACAACACTGTTTTCTGTGTTAGGCTTTCAAAGGTTTTGTACAAAAATGCAGCAATATTGAGGTAATATAACTTTTTTTCTGACTCATAAAATTGTATTACCCTAGAGACTGCTGTTTACTGTGATCCCGGGCAAAACGGCAACGAAGGTGCATGATACGAGTACTGAGCAACTCATAATCACAGTGAAAAAAATTTCCTCGAGGGTATTGTAGTTGTTACACAATGGTTACCAGTGTATGTGCACTGTCTGGAAAATCTTCTTCAAAGAAAAACACATTTGAGAGTAAAAAAAAATGGGAGAAAACAAGAGGGATCGCTAACTAGCTCCCAAGTTACCACAAGACATGGCTGCAAGGCTGAGGCCCATCTTTGATCAGGGAGACCTCTTGGCAGAAAAAATGTTCCAGAACTTCAACAGATCTGGCTCGAGTTGTCAAACATTTTAAGCGTATGTACTGTATTTTAGGGTGAATTGTTGGGGAACAAATGCTGAATTGCAAATAGGAGCCTTGGTCTTTTCTTTCCTCACATATTATTTTTTATGCACATTTATGAGCCATTTAGCTTGAAAATTCACACATCCAAAACATTGCAGTTCATTCCATTGTGTAGATGCTGCAGACTAATATCTGCAGCCGGAGAAAAACATTGCATTGTTCACTAAAGCATGAGGACATTAACACCCTTCCCCTGGTGCTGCTAATCTCTTGGCCACAGAACAGTGACTCCACAATTTCTTGTTCTTCACTCTTACATCTTTTATAACATTCCTAAAGCACCGAACCTTGCCCATGATTTATCTTATTTGGTTTAAAAAACGGTTTAAATTTGGTGTGCAGTGACTCCTGATGTGCTGTGGTGTGTTTATCGGGCTTTGGGAACTTCCATTCTCCAAAATTTGACAGTCTGGTGATAAACAGATGGCTTTTTTTTAAAAGGACTGTCTGGTCCTTTAGCCGTTACTTGACAACTTGATGATAGACAGGGAATGGGGTAGAGGATTCAAGGCTGCTCCTGCAAACTCTGTACATAGGCCACATGCTCTACCAACTGAGCTACCAGGGCACCAGCTGATGCCTCTTTAACAGGAGATAATTGCATATGCTAATAACCTTTCTGACCCCAGGGCCTTTTCGTCAAGCTACCATTTAGCCTTAAAGGGACATTTTGGACTATTTGATGTGGGGCTGTATGAGGTACTTATTAACAGTCAGTGTATTAATTGCAGTCGATGTTAGTGGACATGCTCCCACTTTGGCAAAGCAAACAGGGGGGCTAAGCAATGTGTACTGCTGTGGACAGGTCAGCAACAAAAAGTATTTTAGCCACTTTAAAAAAGTTCCACCTCTAAAAGTTTAAGTATATGCTATATTTAGAATATTTTCGCTGCTTTGTTTTGTTGTTATACAGCTTTTTTTTTTTTTTTTTTTTTACAGGAAACCACCAATATATAAGCCAAATATCGCTCTCCTCAAACCAACCAAACTCCGTAAGCAAAATCAGTAATTTTATTTTGCAGAACACGAAAGTTGATGGTCTACCACTGCCTCTACCTCTTAGTTTGTTGGTGTTATTGTGTGACCTCACCAAGTATTGATTTCACCTATGGAATTTGGTGGGTTTGGAGAGGGCAATATTTGGCTTATATAATGGCAATTTCCCATTAGAAAAGGCTGCCTGATGGCAAGGTAAAGCAGTGAAAATATTCTAAATATAGTGTACCTTATATTGATTTTGATTTTTTTGGGTGGACCTTTGCATTGTCAGTGCCCCTCTCTGATTCTCCTAACTTGGGGTGTACCAGCTGCCATCTACTGTAGCAAATACACTGACTACTGATACGTGCCCCCCCATCAAACAATCTAAAATATTCCATTAAATTGATCTGCCAAGTACTGGTATTTATGGTGGACAATGAGCTGTTGTATATTTGTGTTTTGTTAAAGTATCCCTGTCAAGGAAGCATGTTTAGCTGCTGGTTAATATTCTCGACACAAAAAAGGTCAAGCGTTCATCCATTTATTGTCTTAGTCACCCTGGCAGACAGATTTAATTTAGGTCGGAAAGTCACACCCGCGAGCAGTAGTCAGCAGTAACCATGACAACGATTTTCCCCTTATTTTAACCATTGATCAAGGACAACGTGTCCGACTCATTGTTGCAGAAATGTTTCATTTTCTTCAAAGCAATAATGGTTTGGACTAATAATAGATGCAAGGAGAATTTTCATTCATCGGAATGTCTGTTGGCAGGCTTCCCCCTTTTGGTTTCCTTTTAAGGTGGAATTCTGGTCTTTAGTCAAGCATCATTGAGCTGTCACAGATCAGTCTGAGCTCTTTTGTGTCCAGCTCATTCACTTTCACACAGCGCTACACTAAACTGTCCAAGGTAATTATGGTAACATATGTGGGTTTTGTTTTTAGGTGTGGAATCAAGGCTCTGTGTTGAGTTAGTCCTATTGGCAGCCTGTCTCCTCGCCCGCTGAGTCAATCAATCTGGATCTGTCTCTTTGTTAACAAGTTCTGTTTGTATGTGTGTTCCTGAGAGATGGAGAGACGGATAAAAAGGCTAAAGAAAAAAAAAAGAAATAGGGGGGAAATAAAGAGAGGTGTGTTTAAAGAGAGACAGGAAGAGATGGTGAGAGGTGAGAAGTAGAAGGACATAAGGAACAAGAGGGCAACTAGGCTGTACACAACCAAGGCGGAGGTGCAAACTAAAATCTGGTGTTTGTGAGAGGTGCATGAACAACACAACAAACAGAGCTGGAGAAACTGTAAAAGTGATAGTGTAAGTGTTAATAGTATAATTGGGTCTGCTGAGCATTTAACCATATTCAAGCTGTAGAGTGCTTTCTTCATGTTAGGTTTTGCGCTACATTTCAACAGACCCCAATTTGATCACTTGTGACTTGTCACTGACTTTTGTCCACATCTAAATCCCCTCTTCCTCCTCTTTTGGCCAGCAAATAACAACACTGTCATTGGTGAGTCATTTAAATGTAAATGCTGCAGATTGTGATGCAGCTTCCCACAAGTACCAAAATAAGCTGCGAGCCCTTTGCTACAAGCAAAGTCTCTCTGATTGTTTCATCGCCGTTCCAAAGCATGCATTATGTGTTTGTATAAGTTCCTTTGACGTTTGTTTAGTCTGATTTTCTGTTGGTTTCCATCACAGAGGGAGCAAAAACCACCATCCCCTGTTATCTGAAGAAAATATGCTCTCGAAAGGAAATGTGTAAACATGTTAAGACTTTGGTTAAGCCTTGAATTCTATTGTTACAATACTTTGATGGCGGTAAAGCGGGTTTGTGGTTCATTTGGATCAGAACGGGCTGGGCTTCAAAATGCGATCGCATACAAACACACTGTCGAAGCCAGTACGGTCATTTCAGGACATTTTCACAGCTGAAAGTTCAAACCATGGTTCACGTTTTTACATTACATGTTACATTACGCCATTGTAACCATGCCAGGACATCTGCCATGAACATGAAGGAGTAAATGTTTCTAACTGTTGTCATTAAGTGTCATATGGTAAATTATGTTAAGCTAGGGTTGTTAGCAATGTCTTTGTTATGACATTATGAGTGTGTCATTAATATTTTCCTTGAATGCCAGTAAAGTGTTACATTTTGCACTTGTGATAGAGATGTCATTACATTTTATTACACTGTCAAATGCTTTTCTATCTGGTGTTGTGAATCATTTCCTGAACTTCATTTGACGTTTGAAGGCCAGTTTGATGACAGAGTACAGTACCAAAATGATTTAGCTTACCTGATGGAGTTACCTGATGGACAGATAGTGGTTACTTAGTCTACTTGTTACTGAAGTGGTCAATTTTGACATTGACAGGCTATGTTGTCTTGGCTAATGTCAAGCTGACATAAGAAATATATTATTGCTTTGATTAAAGGGAGAGTTAACCTAAAAAAAATGAAAATAAATTGTTATCTACTCACCCTCATGCTGGCTGAAGGTTAGGTTTAGTTTTTTAGTCCACAAAACACTGCTGGTTTCACAGGAGAACAGTGCTGCAAAGTCACCCAAACAATGAAAGTGAATGGTGGCCAGTTTTCAAATGTAAAAAAAAACAAGTATATAGGTATAATCAGGTATAATCCCAGTCTCCTAAAGCAACATGTTTTCCTGTGAAAATAAACCTGACCTTCAATCGGCATGAGGGTGAGTAGATAATACCTGAGTTTTCATTTTTGGGTGAACTATCCCTTTAATGTCAACTTGTCATGGCAAAGACATCTAAAACAATGTCGACTTTGCATTAAATAATACATAATTGACCAAATGACACATGACAACAGTCATAAACATTCATAAGGACTCTTTCGTGTTCACGACAGGTGTCATGACATGGTTATGACAGTGTAATGACAATCTTATGCACCACTTGAAATAATGTGTTACCTCAGATTTCAATTATTATTACGAGCACACTAAAGAACAGTAGATGACCTTCGTGACCTATGCATCTCCTCATACTTGCAAGTGATTGGTTTGTAGACGGGTGTGCGTCTGACATGGACTTGTCATTTCATTTCTTTCCTCTCTCATCCTCGTGGCAAATAAGTGAAAACTTTTGGAATTTTTGTGAGTTTTTCCCAACTTACTTCTTTAAAAGTCATTGGAGCAAATATCTGGCCCCATGTGACTGTGGATCATTTTGTTTTATTGCGTTGTTTTTCCTTTTTCCTATCCTTATGAAAGCTTGCCAGAACGAATTACTTCGAAGGTCAGAACCATCTAAAAAAAAAAAAATTTCTACAATAGAAATGAACCAAACCATGGTTTATTTTTATCCAGACTAAGATCACCTCTTTTCGGTTGTGTATGGTCTGGACCGTGGTGCCTCTGCCAGGCAATCTGAAAAGAATAACTTTTCAGATTGCCTGGCAGAGATCTGCACACTTTTAGTTTCATAATATGAGGAATGAACAGCCATAAAACAAAGCTGTTTACTTCTGTGAATTGAGGCTTTTTGGGCCCAGGGACATGTTATTTTTCTTTGCCAGGAACTGAGTTGCCTGCCCCTTGGCATACCCTTAGGGTTCAATGACAAAAACTAACGAGCTGTTTTATAGTTAAGCCAAAAGTAACACTGAACACCCTTTTAAAAGACACTTTGTCTCAAGAAAAAAAAAAAGTAATGAAAAGAAAATATGAACATAGCCTGGTAACCTGACATTGAAAGATAGGTTTTTTTGGGCTTGTACTGTTTTCAGACAGAAACAGTTTTCAAAACTATCCCTGTCAGTGAGAGAGAGTCAAGTGCCTCATCTGTCGCTATCACACCCTCACATTCATCTGTCACATGTCCTATCACCCTCCCTTACAGACATATAAACACACACTCAGATGCATGCGAGACAGCCATCAAATCCCTTGTCATGCAGGCCCACATGTTACAAAAGCACATAGAAACTCACACGTTCACAAACACACCTGACACTGCCTCGTCACACACACCCACACAGTCTTGTGTCAGTCACAGACACAGACATGTGTGTGTGGACAGTGATTTTCAAGCTGTCAGCTATGGCATCCATGTCCCAGATATGCTATATTATTAACAGGGTTTCATAACCAACAGTCCTGGAAGCGTCTACTGTTAGGCTGCGTTCACACTGCAAGTCTCAGTGCTCAATTCTGATTTACTACTTGCATCTCTTTTTATTTGGCACATTATTTTTGAAGATGTGGCCAATATCAGATTCCCCTGTAAATTGCTCACAGTCCCGAACTGACCAGCGTGTGTAAAAGAACAGTAACAATGATATCACAGATGTCTTGCATGCCTTTTGCAATGCCTAGGCCTTTTATTTATAGGACGGCTGAAGATATGACGAGAAAGGGGGAGAGAAAGTGGGGAACTGGTGGGAGCTGATCCCACAGCCGCAGCAAAGGACTCACAGCCTCAGTACACGGGGTGCACACTCTACCAACTGAGCTCCCAGACCACCAAGAGAGCCCAAATTTAATTATGGCTTTTTGCAAAGCAATGGCTTGGATGCAGAGTTGGAGGTAGGAGTGGTGGGACTGTGATGTGAATGGCTTCACAGAAACAAGGGCTACTTTTAACCACATCTTTCTGCTCCAAGCCACAACAGTCTTGCGACAACACGTGCTCCCGGCGAACGAGTAACGAAACGTTTGCTTAAATTCCGATATGACTGTTCACACATTGAGGTCACATGGCAAAAGATCAGATGTGTCTGATTTAGGAACAGTCACATAAGAGCAAAAACAAACAAAAATTAGATTTGGGGTTCTTTTTCCTGCACTGTGACTGTAGCCTTGCAGACCATTAAGAGGATAGGCAGCCCAGAGTTCACTGGATAAATGAAATTATATAACTCTACTCTAATTTAAATCAGCACTAATATTCATCTTTTGAGTCATGACAAAGAAGTGAAGGATAATATTTTTGCAGCTTCATTAAGAGCCAGATAAATTAATGGAACAAACTAGACAATTTTAGCTGAATTCTCCATTACAGAGCAAAGATTTGGGGTCTAAACTGTAAGACTAAACTTCCATAAAACAGATCTAAATGTTCCGTCTTGATTTTAGTAACTCATGCTTTGTGATGATCCAAACAACAGTGAGGACGGAGACTGAACGCCAGTCTTTTCGAGCCAGAGAACGTGTCCAATGTTTTCCAAGTAGCTCACCTCCTCATGGTACTGTTCTCATTTTTCACTGAATTTCGGAGAAGCCAACTGTGCATTTTACATGCGCTCTGCATCTGGCTTTGTGAGGAGTGAGGTGATATTATACTGTACTACCCACAGTATTCAAATTTCCACCGCTTCAGGGTGTGAGGAGGCAAGTTGAGCATTTATTCTGTGCATCGAGCTCTCGGATTTGACTCACAAAGTCATTGATAGGAAGGTGTCTACCAGTGAGTGAAACCATTGGCCTGTAGGTAAAACAGATTTGTGAATCGTGAATGTTAAATTGTGAATTTCAAAACAAAACAGGAGGAAATACAGTGAGAAACAAACCCGGTGTCTCATGGGGGTTGGCTTCAGGCAGAGGTTTAACCTGGATCTAATATATTTGAAATGCCTTTTAGTTCTTTCAACAAACTCTGGCTGTTATCGGTGATTTTTGTGGGACAATGAGGTGGAAAAAGATTGGAATATTTAAAACTTTACGGCCCTCAAGCTTTTTTCAGTCCACAGACTTATTTATCGATAGCATATTTGTGTTGCATTCTGGGAATTACACCGGAAGGTATTTTAAACAGAATTTGATCCTGCGGCTTATGAGATATTTCATTTTACTTGAAGGCCTGTTCCTCTATTATAGGTTGGTTCTTAGAGCAGAGATTTGACAATGATAGATTTGATCTGTAATTTCATCCTTTTATTTTCCACTCGCTGCCCGGGGTTTATGAGTAATTGGTTGGTAAATTTTATGATACAATCAGGCCTATTTGATGAGCGGTGCCTCATTAACAGGAGTGACAGAGCTGATCAATATCAAGAAACATGGCTCACAACTGTGCCATTTAAAACAAGCGTGCTCCAGTCAGAATAACAGCTACTCACTGCTGTGAGGTCGACTGCATGAAAGCACCCAAGACACAGTAAGCACGTGCTAAATTATTTTACGCAGGGATAACCTGAATCCTTTGTTTATTTTATTCAACATTTCACCTTCGAACAGAGACAATGTGCTCATAAAACATCTCATATCATATCTTGGGTGAATTAGGGTTACTTACGTTAGGTGGAGACCCTTCAAAAACTGTCCCACATCTCATCTTGAGTCCTGATTCATAGTTTTAGAAAACTGCTTTCATAAGCCACTGCCGTTCGCTGCTCTTTTTCAAGACTGGTAAAGTCATCAGTTGGTGGGCATTTGACATTTTTAGGGAGAAACACTTCAGATGTCGACCTTATTATGAAATCCTTCAGCAGATTGAGACAGTTATTCAGGCAGAGACGTTTTCTTCTCTGTTCTTCTTTTTTCTGCATTCTTTTCCTGTTTATTTTTTTCATCTTTTCACTTTTGCTCTTTCACTGATTATTTTCTGCTCAAAGGCTTGATTAAGTGAGCAGCTTATTCAAATAATCTTTTATCCCCATTTCGGTCTGGGTTTAAGAAAAAAAAATCATAGCACCATCACGGCAGCTTTGAAGGTGATAAACAGCATTTCATTGGCACTTGATAAAAAGCAACAATGCACATCTCTATTTACTGATTTAGCCAAAGCCTTGTGTCAAATGTGATGATCATTGTTCTCATGTTCTGTCATTTGTAAGGGTGTTCCACAGGGCTCTGCGCTTGACCCGCTTCTTTTTACCATTTATATAAGTGACTTAGGTGGAGATGTGACAGATGGACATTTTTATTTCTATGCTGATGACACAGTTATTTACTGCTGCGCGTCAACCCTTGGCAAAGTGCTGTTAATGTTATCCAGAATACTTAAATGTCTCCACCGAAACTTGTTCTCGATGTTAATAAGACCAAACTTATCTTATTTTCGAATGCCAAGAGTAGGCATTCAACTTTGGGCAAGACTCTTTCATCACTCGTCCCCTTTGCTCTGTTTTGGGTCAGTGCTGAGTAAAGGAGAACTGGCATGAGTTCTGGCTTGAATTGCTTTGGTTCTGTGCCATCCAAGGAGAATACTCAGACAGCAGCCTCTGGTGTTGTGCCAGAAGAAGTGATGAAGGAGGGGTCAGACAGCTCTATAATAGCCAGCGCTTTCGAATTAAACAAATTTATAGCTCCTGTGAATGCTCTGATGTGGGTGATTAACAATGAGAGGGATTCCTGGCAGTCTGGGAATTAAGCGTTATGGTGGCTATAAGTGAGGCATGTCAAATCAGTGGTGAGAGAAAACAGGTTTTTTTTTTGCAAATCAGCTCGCTGATAACTCATCACATTAATTTCATGCTTTTAATGTCATCCCACTGACTTGCATTTCTTCTGAAGGCATTCCAGGTGCTCTATTAGCCGACACCATCTGCATATCATGCACAGCAGCAGCGGTTATGGGCTGTAAGTAGAGCTCTGTAATCTCAGGCAGAGCCTATTAATGGAGCTATGAAGGCCGGACCATTTATCTTATGCATGCAGAATATCTTCAGTTGGTCAAAAAGTAATGCATGATATGTAGGAACGCATTAAATGCTCTAAAAGCCAGTAACATTTTAAACATTAAATAATATACACTTCTAATTAATTCAAGGTCTGATGTTTATTTTGCAGATATTGAACTGAAGCATATTATATTTAGGACAAAAAGTGATTTTCAATTTTTGCCTGCAAGGGCAATGAAATATACCAGGGGCTAATGGAGCTCATTATGATCCTAAAACATCTTTTCAATCTCCTTTTATTAATGCAGCCTATAAAATGCTTTTATAACTTTGTTTTCTCTTATGTTTTTCTTCCTGCTCCAAAATCTTTTTCCAGTGATATCCAAATCTGAAAAACTTATACTGTGCACGTAAACAATTTTAAAAAAAGAACTTGTGTGGCATTCATCAATACTTTCTTACTTCCTGTTTGTTCTAAGGTCCCCAAGACGCACAAAAGACAGCTTGTGTTTAGTCCTGTGAAATGTCATGAAGAAAAAGTAATTCAGACCTTCTTTATGAAAACACAGAGGAAAAATATTCTACAGTTCTTTATTAATTGATTTTAAGATGATTTGGTCAGTGATACAGATTGTTCAAACCTGTTTACTGTTTCAGAGACAAAGCGATCTTATCCGCCTCATCTGCAAGAACTCACCGCTGTCACTTTCCTGGGCTTCCAAAGAGAGATTGGTGTTACCCGATCTTTCGACTTTGTCACGCAAGTCGCTTCAGTGACACATGACTTGCATGTCATTTTCGTGTTGTGAGTTACTTCAATGACAAGTGCCTTTGGTCACATGACTTTCGTAGTCATGGTAATCCCAAACATTGCGTTAACCTTAACCTAAGCATGTAGATTTCCTACCTAAACCTAACCAAACTGCAACCCTATCACAGCGTTAATCTCTTGTTAAAAAGGACTTTATGACTCTACAGTCAGATACTGCAGCTAAAGGTTACCTTCTGACTCATCAGCCTCAGTATCAGATGCTGAAAGGCGGTGAGATTTCATCATTATGTGACGAGTTGGAATCACAACGCATTGCACAAAGAAACCTATCCAATGATGCTCCACGTCTGTTATTTTTTTTTGCTATCCTTAATGGCACTTCCTTCTCTTTCTTTTCTTCTTTTTTCTGGGTTTTAACATTGTCGCTTTGTGGTTTGCACGCTACACTTCAGTCTCCGGCACTTATATGGATTTATTGGTCTGTTTCCATATGCTAATTGCAAATTTCCTGGCACGTGCATCCAATTTAAGATCAATGCGATTCACCAGCATACTCAAGTGGGTAAGAACACAGAAAAATTGGCCTCCTGTGCACGTTTCATGAATCCCACATAGGATTATCCTCTCTCTGCTTTATTTAAGAACAAATATAGGAGAAAAATAAGAAAACATTCATGCATGAGATCAATTGTGAGTCATTTGAGTCCCAAATCTCATACACTATCATGACCTTCAAGTAAGGATGTCTGTCCTAAATGGATGTAAATCAGTTTGTTATTAACTTCAGAAATCATAGTAATATCTTCCAGCTAGCAACACCCCTTTCCTGCTTCTTTCCTGCCTCTTGGATTCTTCCTCTCAGCTGGACTCTAAGCACAATCTCTTCTTCCTCTTCTTCAATTAACCAAACCTTATTCCTGGGCAAGAGCAATTGCATGCCCATTAATTGCAGAGTTGAACTAATCATTATGAAAGAAAAACAAATGCCCCATTATATTTTCCTGGTGCTGGGTAATTTTAATCTGCTCACATAAAAGAATAATATCTTGGTGGAGTTGGATAATGAATAAATGAGGATTTTTCATCTCTTAATGTGTGTGTGTGTGTGTGGGGTGCATTCTTTAGCGTTATCTGACAGAGCAATAAGAAGAATGTGTGTACATGTGTAAATGAGTGTGTATCCCTAAGTGTGTGTGTGTATTCGTGCTTTTATGTGCTTGCGCCTGTGTGTCCTAAATTATTTCCCAACTTGATTATTACATTTTTTTTACTAAACTACATATTTCCCCACAGGCCATTTTAGATAGCCATAAAGTGATGGTTGTTTTGCGCATTTGGGATATGACTGTATGTGACTGAGAGTAGGCTGGTGCATGCTGGGATATGAATGGGTGTGATTTGGACAGAAGGCGGTGGGAGTTAGTGTCTAGTTGTTTTTCATGCTTCATTGCTTTGTTTGTGATGAGGCCTCTCAGCTCGGCTCGTGCGCGCACTTACATTTCAGTGACAGGGAATCATTCTGTAAGATGAGATGATTATCCCTTCACATGTAAACTGGGGATTCTTACACTTTATTAACTCAGGATTCAACTCGAGAAATGTGTTCTCCCAGCGAGCCCTCGCACCGACACGATTCTGTCTGCTCACATGAACGCCACGTTGTGGTAAGCAATATAAACCTGTTTGAAAGTTATATTGGAAATTCAAGTTCAGATTAAATTCATTGTCACTAGACAGCAGCAAAGTCTATTGCAGCTGCATCTTGCACACCCAAAACACACACACACACACACACACACATATATAAACACATATCTGCATATGCAGGGATTATACACACGCATGCATATATTGCAATGGCAACAGGCCAACAAGCAAGGTCGCCCATGCAGCCCTCTCCCTAACCATGTCCTCCAGCTCTTCCTGAGGGATTGCGAGGCGCTCACAGGCCACATGGGATATGTAATCCCTCTGGTGTGTTCTGAGTCTGCCCAGAGGTCTCCTCCCAGTTGGACGTGCCCAGAATACCTTCACGGGGAAGCATCCTAAACAGATGCTCAAACCACCTCTCAAACCAGCTCTTTTCCAAAACCAACTGGCAATGGTTATATTTCAACCTGCTTCTTTAAAGTCTAGGCTCTTCACTCAGTCACGAGGGGTGAGCCCAGTCATCCTAACTTCAGCCACTTGTAGCTGCAGTCTCATTTGCTTGGTCGAACGCAAAGCTCATGCCATAGGTGAGGCTTGGAAAGTAGATTGTCCAGTAAAGCAGGCTCAAGGGATAACTTGGAATATTTGATGTAGGGTTGCATGAGGTACTTTAGTACTTGGGTCCTGATTCATAGTTTACGTAGTTTAGAAACTAATATGTTTAGAATATGTTTTATAGCTTTTCTTTGTTTTTTGTTTTTCTGACAGGAAACTGCTGCTGTATAAGCCTAATATCACTCTCTCCAAACTGACCAAACTCAGTAATTTTACCAGGCAGACCACAAGTTGCTGGTCTACAGCTGCCCTGATCTGTTAGTTATTGAGTGACTTTGTTGTTTTGAAAGGACAGTTCCAAAAAAAACTGTGAAAAAGAACTTGGCAAAGTTATAGATGACAATGACTGGGCCAGTGTTTTAGTTCGTGTGAATGACTCAAATGTTTGTCTTGTTCAAGGACCCAATCCGATACAATTTAAGGATGTCTATTGCATCTATTTCACCAATTCTTAACTCTCCAACATATATGCCAGTGTCACAGATACCTGTAATAGACGCCATGTCACCAGCAAATATGACATACACTTTGGTCTTGCCTTCGTTTTACAAGGTTGTTGGACAGCTATTCTCAAAACATTAAACATTAATTTGACACCATGTGCAGAAATGGCCATTTTTGTGGAGTATTGCCAGGTCATCAAGTGATTAGGGGGGAAATAAAGGATAGTACTGCCTTTGTATTGCTGTTAGCATGTACAAAGAATATTTCTGGAATGGAAGTGGACATCTTGATGTTCCTAAACCAGGAGAAAAGTACAATGGATCTTATTCACCAAAGTCACACAATAACACAAATAAACTAACATATCCAGGCAGCAATAGACTACAAACTCTTATGTTCTGTGGGGTAAAATGACTGATTTTACCAATGGAGTTTGGTTGGTTTTGGAGGAAGCAAAATTTGGGTCACACAGCGGCAGTTTTCAGTCAAAACAGGCTGGCTGAAGGCAAGGTAAAGTGGTAAAAACATATACAAATATAGCAGAAATATAAATGGAATTTTTTTTAGGCAGAACTTTTTTTAAGTAGCTAAAATATTTTTTTATGTCTGCAGCAGTACATTACTAAGCTTCTGTGCTGCTTCTTCTATTTGGGAGCCTGGCCTGGGGGCTCCGATTTGCTTGTTGATATCATGCTCCATTTTACCTTTGCTTATGAACAACACTCCAAGATACTTGAACTCCTTCTCTTACGGAAGTGACTCACTCCACCATTTTCTTACAGGGTATCATGGTCTCAGCCTTGGAGGTACTGACGCAAAGCCTCACCATTTAATACTCCTCATTGCTCCCCCCACCCCACTCATAAAGTCTGTAGAACCACATCATCTACAAAAAACAAAGAGCAAGCACTTCAGGGTGCTCTAGCTGAGATGGGAGTACAACATTGCGAAACATCCTTTCAGTTCTGGGGGAAGAAGCTGTTCTTGATTCCTTTGGTAAATGAATGCTTTGTGGATTAGGACTCTACACAGCTGAGATGATTATATTTTGGCCCTTTTTGGCCTTTAGTGCTGTAGTGTAGAAACCTCCAGTCCTCTCTTCAGCGTAAGGGTGAATGTCCATTGGTGCACATGGGAGCAGTAGCAGTTGTTGAATATTTAGAATCAGTTGTTTCTTTGATGAAGGCAATGATGACAAATTCCCTGAGCCCTCAGTAACATGATTAAATTGCCTGTTTTGTCTAACTAACAGTCCAGAACTCAAAGCTATTCAATTCATTGTAATATTAACAGAAGAAAAAAGCTGTAATTCCTCATAACTGAAAAACTGGAAACAGATTTTTTTTTTCAAGTAATGCTTGCTGCAAGCCAAATTTGACCTAGCCAGGCTCTACCTCAGGAGTGAGATTTTAGGGTTAGAGGAAGAATGTCAGGGTTTTCAAAACAAACTGGCCTCCCATTGTTCTGTTAGTCTGGCTGGACCCAGAGGTGAAGCTGGACTAGGTTGGCTCTGCAATGAACAGCCTCTAGATTTTTGGCATTTTTACTTGGTGAATGGCTTCCATTATCCAAATAATGACCAATCTCTGAACCCATCAGCTATCGTCTGATGACAGTGTAGCATCTGGGGCAATGGCAGTGTGCGGGAGTCATTGTTTACAGTCCGATTAGCCACTTGAGACGCTAGAATGGAGTTGGAGGGAGGAGTTTTGCAGCCACCATAGTTTCTCCTCCACGCTTGGAAGGGGAGGGTTAGGGAAGCGGTATTCAGCTGGTTGCAATCCACAATTTCATGGCTATGCCACTAGGTATCACTATAAACAGATATCTGCATATGAGTGCAAATAAATGAGAAGAAAGTTATAGTCACATGATAGTGGATGGGTTTTTAGACTGCATTTTGCTGCCGTCTGTCTTTTGTTCTCCACATGGACTTTTTTACTTGCATGCAACCAAAGCCTGCTCAAATGTAATTGGTCAATGCTAATCAGACTACAAATAGACTACAGACAGACAGAAAATCATGTCTCTTGTCCAAAGATTTTGTATTCATATTCAGATATCTGTTTATAGCGATACCTAGTGGCACAGCCGTGAAGTTGCGGATTGCAACTGAATATCGCTCACTTCACCCTCCCCTTCCCCTTGTAGGAGAAACTATGATGGCTGCAACACCCGTGAAAAATGTGAAAGGCACGCCCATTTGGTTTGTCTGTTCTGGGCTACTATAGAAACATGGCAGTTCAACGTTGTGAACTTCGTGAAAGAGGACCTGCACCCTCTGTAGATAGAAAGGGCTCATTAAAAGGTAACAAAAACACAACAATTCTTATTTCAAGGTGATTAAACACTAAGGAAAACATACTTATGAATAATGCATTTCGGCCAAATTCTGTTAATGACCGTTAATGACTAATCAATTAATTGACAAACAATTGCAACATTCATCAGCCTCTTTCCAGCCATTATCTGAATGATACAACCTAGTTGTGGGAAGTTAAGCAGTCGTCCAGCTTCCCCTCTACAGAATGGCTTTCCAGCGGTGGATAAAACAATAATATGTATCATCTTCCACCCTACACCACTGCTAAGCTCTTTGTCCCGGCCTGACCCTGCAATGTTCAGCCTCCGCAGACCACTGATGTCGGATGTTGCCTGTGCCGCTCGCCCTCTTTTGGGAGCTCCAAGCAGCTGTGTAGTACATGAAAATTTCAGCGCGCTTCTACAGCCGGTGAAGAGAAGTTAAGCCTTTTGAGTCAGTTAGAGCGCAAGGCCCGTGTGAAGAACAATACAAATTGGCTGTGAGTGGGTTCTGCTACTTTACAGCAGTGTATGTCAATCGATTCAGTCCCCTCACATTCTCAGACGCAGATAACACACGCAGGGCTGAGTAATGCATGAATAATATACTGATAGTACACGAGATGAATATGGCTTTTGGCAAAATGATGATGTCGGGATGTCTGTGAATGGCAGTCACGACAACATCTCACCTATCCTTGTCTGTTGTCATGCATCAGCGGCTCTTGCTTGAATTAATTCACTCAGAAACAAAAAAAAAAGGCAGCGTGCTGTGTATTAGTGTCATATATCTGAGTGAAATTACCTTTTTGTACCATCATTTGTTGTAGTAAAGTGGTGTTTGCACATTCAAACTGCAAAATGCAGTTTAGGGAAACAAGAACTCCAAACAAAATCAATCCATAAATACCTCAGAGAATCATATCACCTGTTGTTTTTTCCTCAGTGCTGTGGTGGTTTACATGTCCGCAGCTGCACATGTGCTCATTTTATGTCCACATGATTGTCTGTACATAAGAGGAGGTTATATTTCAGCCATCAGACTCAGCCCGTAAAGCAGAACCCAATAGCTGTAATGTGACACTCTTGCCCTTCAATCACCTGTTTGACAGACCAACACACAGTGTGGTGATGGTGACACAGAGCAGCTCAGGCCGCAGATTCAATACGCAACACATTATGAAATCGTTTCTGCCAAAAGTTCCACTATTGAGGTCACAGAAGTTAAAGTAGTACTTATAGAGGGAAATCGATTTAAAGTTCACAGCTTATCACAAATATGAATCATTAATGCAGAAATGAACTGCAATCTCAGTTCAATTACAGTTTAAATGAGAAATTTTGTTCCAAAACGAGAGCCCTATCAGAAGGTGACAACGCTCTGTATAAAAAATTATATGAAAAAGTAAAACGACAGAACTCAAATTCAGTCCGTTCGCTGACTGATGTGGCCACAGTGGGGGTCAGACTTGGCTCATATGCATAATACTGCAGCACACTGGCACAGAAAATGTCATAATAAACTCCAGTACAAATGTTGTCCAATAGAATTTAATGTTTTCTATTTAGTTTTACGCTTGTTGTTCAGTCTGAGTGAGCTGATTAATGTCCTCCAATGAAAATAAATGGGATATCTAGGTGATTGCTTTTTCACAGACAGCAAATGTATTTAATGTTGTTGTTTGACTACACTGTATTTCTCCATATGTCTCATTTTGTGTGTGTATTTGTGTGTGTGCGTGTTATGGAGTCTTGATTTATTTTCAATTAGTGGGCTGCATTGTCTGGCACTGTCTCACTTGTAAAAAAAAAACCTGTGTTAACAAAATGTTGCTGATGCGTACTTTAGTTTTACCACAACATTTAATCAAACAAATATTTTATGAAGTCAGCAAGACCGGGTTGGACATATTCTGCTTTTTCGGCCTGTCAAAAGCAGTTGATATTCATTTAACATAAATTTGTTCTGAGGCACATCAAGGCTGCGTTTAAGTGGTCATAGTTATGACTGCAGAGATTCCCTATGGTTGAACACCACTCATCGTTTTTTGTTTCCCTGCTCAGTAGAGATTCACTCTCTCTTTGTCTCTTCTTAGCTTCCTCCATCAATGATCTCTTCGGTTTCTTCAGCTTTGCATTGATGTTAAGTTGCCCAACTCCGGTTCTGGCCCAACACCAGCACCACTCCCCAACAGCTTTTTCACCCACCATGGGCCTGAAAAGCTCTTCTTCCCGGTATTCCAAAGCTCCAGTGCTAGCAGTGTAAACACCAACTCTACACTGAGCTGGTGCATTGAGCTCCAAGTCCAGGCAGTGTGAACACCTATGAGCTAACTAGCTAACCACAACTACATTTAGCAGCAGTTTACCTGACTGTGTATCAGGAAACTCTGTAAATCACCAGACACAGTTGCGTTGCATTATAGCCATGCTGCTGCAGCCAGAGCTGATTGCTGCCGTTCTGCACAGTGCTTGTGATTCCGCCAGCACTGCCTTGGCACGTCCCAGAAGCAGCTCTCAGCTCTGCTCTGCCTCAAATATGCGCCGAGTCTATTTCTGACGGATGCTGCATCAATTAGCACAGAGAAGATCAAGTGGGCAGGAAGTCAGACAGAGGACAAGTAGAGAGAATCTGGTCATTTTTCAAAATAAAAGACCCCATGCAGACTTGCAATCACAAAGAGAGACAGAAAATAAACTATTTAACTACATAACACTCATCCATGGTAGAAGCACAAAAAGCAAGGACAGAGAACAAATCAACAAAATCTGAGCAAGTCAACATAATCGGGCAGGCAAAAAGCTCCACTGCTTAAACGCTTCTGAAACGCTGCCAGTGGGGGCTCCAGACGTGTGGAGGATGGATCAAAACCGTGACGCAGACATGCCATGCCTACTGGAATCAACCAGTTAAGACAGAGCAGCCGGAGGACATCATAGGGAAAAACCAGGAAACATTTTATCCATAAACTCTGTAAGATGCAGTTTCACCAAATCCGTGATCAGCGACCGCATCAGTGAAGAAGTTAGTCACGTGAGCTGGTATTGTGCTTTCCACGTACACGAGTGTGCTAGGGTCCACTGGGGTAAATTTCAGATGGTGTGCGGACACTGTGCACCTCCATTTGCTGTCACTGCCAGGACTTATCAGCTGACATTTCCAGTCGCTGATCGACAGTGCTTGAGTAGAGCACTGCCCTCAAGCAGACTCCAGAAAGTAGTATAAAGGGAACTACAGGCATCCTGTACGCCATGTTCACGGCTCTATAATAGAACTCTTAGTGCCATAAAGCATTATGCACTTTTTGCTATCCAGACGCTGAACTTTGATGGTGCAAGAACAGGCATACAGGGAGCAGACTGGGAATGACAGAGGCACCATTCAACCTATTTTGAGTCAGTGTTGAATAAAAATGATTGTTTGATACTATTATCTTTAAGGTAAAATAGTTACATAATGTAAAATTATTGCCAAGACAATTAGGCGATGATTGTCATGTGTTGCCAACACATCCATTATAACTGCAGTACATTGCTGGATTCAACTGTCAGGTTCAGAATCCGACATGTTGACCTGCGTGATTTAAATGTGTGCTGCAGAGACACTTCTGTGTGTCTGCAGCCTTCAGCGGGTCCCAAACATACTTCACATCCAGTAGACATCTCCCGGCTTGATGCGCTTTAATAACACCTCAACAACCAGACCCTTGCGTGGGCAGAGGTTCCCAAATGCACTGTAGCAGTTATCTTTTTCACTTCCCTCGCCAGAGGACAAACATGATCTAAGGCTGAAACACATTCTAAGAAGGGGCCAAGGCAGGTAGTTTTATAATGGGATTTATACTAAATACATTCACAAATAATTCCCTTGTAATGCAGCAGAGATACGGTTGTCAAAGACGGCGTTATCCGAAACACAGTCTAAGCCTGCTGAACTATGTTCCAGTGATCGGGTTTGGTTTTTATTCCAGCTCTTTTCTTATAATGTGTCACCTCTCGGCTTACTCTCTTTGAAACAGAATAAGAGGGAGGGAGGCGCACACACAGTCGGGTAAGTCTGGACACACACACACTTGATCTCTTTGAAACGCGCACACACTCCATGCAGGCAGCTAAGCCTGGCTGCGGCTTGGCGGGTTGCGATATGGCCGGCTTTATCCGATTCCAGCCTTATCTTAAAAGTGCGTCTGAGTGAGTGTGACTGCGCCTGTGACCGATACATTTATGTCTTCTTATGCGAGTCCCATTGCGTCTGTTCATTTGGTTGTGTACATGCCTGCACACTGTACATATCTGTGTCTTTGTGTGTAGTTAGCATTTGAGGGTGTTTGCTGAGTTCATGTGTTAGATGAAGATAAATGAACACTAAAACCATAAAGGCGCAAAAAAAGAGCATAAAAGTAAGTACTAACCATTAGACTCTAATTGTACACAGCTCTATTGTGAACATGGGATCAACACAATATTCCATATACAATTCTCTCACAGCAACTCGGTAATAATTTAGACCTGAGTGGTTTAAAAATGCATAGCAGGAGCTCATTGTCAGCCATAACATAAAATGTGACATATTAATGAGGGTTGAATAGTGCAAGACTCAAATCAATAGTCCAATTATATCAGTAAATGTCACAGAAGTTTCCAGAAGTTTCATTCCTCGATATAAAGACATACTTTCCACATCTAAATGATTAAAATATTTCACACGTTTCTTCAACTCTCTTCTCTTGCAGTCTCTCTCCCCACACAACTGGACTTTTCACTACCTGTCCAATGGTAATTACTGTGAGTCCACTCCAGATCTAAGCATGGGGGAACCACTTTTTCTTCAGTCGCAGCATTGTTATTCGCCCCAGTGTTTTCTTAGCTTAGCTTCCACGGTACAGTTTGCCGGTTAACTCGGTTTGAAGCTTCAGAGGCTGAACGCAACTGAGTAATAGACGTGGTGCAGAGACGAAGACCCTTTTAAACCGTAGGGGGGGATGTATGTTGGACGCTTGCCTGGGAGGCAAGTGAGAGTTGATTTTGCCTACTCCCTTCAGTTGTGGTGGGAGACGGAGTCTTCTCGGCTAAGTGAGACAGTTGGAGGTCGGCGTCAGAGTGGCAGTGGGAAGTGATAGTGATTACAACGGTCAGCTGGGGAGCATCTGCAGTGTATTGAAAGTCATACCTCTTTTAAATACCGTGGTATAGAGAGGTAAAGTCCCTCCCCTTCCAGTGTGCACCATGGCACTTTATACAAAAAGTATGATCTTCTTCAAATCGTGTCATTAATTTCAAATTAGTCAATTCAGTAGATAATTTTAAAAGAAAAGAGAGGCAAAGTTTGTTGCAAGTTTGTCGTAGTTTAGTTCAGTTTTGTGCGAAACCGCTCAGTGAACTACATCTCTTGTCTTGCACAATATATGTTACCCAACCCAGCATCATTGTCCCTTGTAACGTTATCTCTACCTTGAGTATTTTATCCAGCAAATTCTTGAACTTTTATCAGCCAGGAAGTGAAAGAATGGGCAAGACCTCATGCTTGTGTGACTACATCTTAGTACAATAACACACATGTAGCATCTGCGGTTAACGTTCTGGAGGGAGAAAGTCATGACGTCACTTACTCAACTTACGTGTCTTCACAGTCTGATACTTAAGCAGTTTTATGACTTTATCGACCCATAAAATTGTCTAATATGTGATTCATTACACAATTCAAACAAGGCAGTAAAAACACATTCGTCTCACCCCTGCCACAAAATATGAATGGTGGTCAAGGGTGAGACGAATGTGTTTTTACTCTTGATACCATCCAAGCCTACTGGGTACTTTTGCTGCACCCAATGACAACTTTAACCACAACAACTTCAAACAAGTTATTTTTCGCATATTTAACTAGATTGAAGCATACTGTGCCTGCTGGAATGTGGTGCACAAGTGGCTATTTTGACACTTTTCACTGAAAAACGGGGGGAATCCAGAGACTGTGGCCAAAGATGCTGCTCAACTTGCAAACTTTTCAGAGCCACTTTTCAAGCTATTACAGTCAGAACACTGGCAATTGTAAACATTGATCTGGTCAGACAAGTTACATCTTTATTTAATGACTGCTCTCCTGTAATAATGATGGTGCCCCCAAGGTTAAAGACAAAATGGTGTCAGTTGTCCACCAGATCTCTAGTATTGTGACAACTGTGGTCATTAGATGTGCAAGTTGCAAAGCTTCTGAAGACTTGCAGCACAGTGGGAGTACGAAGGCAGGGGAAGGTGGGAGGAAAGAGGAGAAGGGAGGAGGGACAAGAGGAAAGAGACAGAGGGATCTGAAAGGGGAAATATAAACCTGATCGCCAGCTGTGCGCCCAGTGTTTATTTAGCCGGAGCTGCTGGGTCGGAGTGAAGACAGAGTGAAAGAAGAAAAGAAAGAAAGTTGTGACTGGAGGCAGGATGGGAGAGAGGTTTATTAAGGTACTGTTGGATGAATGGGACTCAAGGGAGGAGAGGGATGGGATGGAGGGCGGAGGGTGGAGAAAACGAGCATGACTGGGACACAGAAGGAGGGGAGAATGAAGGGAGGGAGAGAAAGGAAAACAAGAAAAGGAGACTAAGGGAGGAGAAAAGAAAATGGGAGGCAGGGAGGGCAGACCGGGCATGTGAAAGGCTGTCTTTGTTTGAGGCACACTTGAGGAAAGCTAAAAATACTGCTAATACTGTCTGGACACCCTACCGCTTCCTTTATACCCTGTCATGTGTGTGTGTGTGTGTGTGTGTGTGTGTGTGTGTGTGTTATGGATCACATTTCTCCGCGGTTAAGATTTAGGATTAACCTCACGGGTCAAGCCCTCACCTTTCTGCACAACCCACCCACACACCCTCAACTGACACACATATTTCAGCACCCCCGCAGATGCACACCCATAATAGCAATATATGCAGACACACACACACACACACACACACACACACACACACACAAAAAAAACACCCCCGACACCCAAACACCCCTCTGGGCTCATTCTCCACGTTTTAACCGTCTCTTTGAAGTGTGCCTAAATGGAAAGGATTAGTGTAATAGTCTAATGTTACAATGACATACTTCTCTCTGTGACTTGCCACCGTATATCATTGGGGTGCTCCCCCCTCGTTTCCTCTGCACCCCCACGACCCAGATGTCCCAGCCGCTTTGGTTTCAGGAGGTAACTGCCCTCTGTCTCGCTGAAACGGTCAAACAGATGGAGATATTAAAATTTTGGCCATCAGTTATCACGATTTCAACAGTTAAAAAAAACAGTTGTCAGAGCCGAACTCGGTGCTTACTGTGCTGCTGTGCCAACCTGGGCCTGATCATCAATCTATTTCTGTTGATCCCTGATATGTCCGACTGCTTCATGGTTCATTTTTTTAACCATATGCTTTCTAACTGCATTCTGTGGGTTCTGTCTAATGATAAAGTATTTTATCTTGCTTTGCTAGGATATTTCCAACTGATCCTATTTTGAAAATCACTGATATATCATGGATCATGCACATTAATTATTGTGAGCCGTAAGCGCATACTTTTCACATTACTCCTTGATGATGGTCTGTCCAGACATTCCACTTTAAATCAAACTTGACTGCCTCCCAACCCCCTGCCCTGCTAATAATACTTTGGATCTTTTTTCACAATATCATTTGCCTTTAGTGTAAAAAGAACAAGCCTATTGATTTCCAGTAATATGAACAGATTTTACTTCAAACTGTGCAAATTTTTCAACTTTTTCTGTAGATGAACACCCTTTAGTGAATTTTTGTCATTTTTTAAGTGTTTTTTTTTCAGATATCATCAAGCTACATTTTCAATGAAAAGGATTAATTTGCAGTCCTCATTTTAGAGACCTGTAGTTCTCAAGGTTTTAACTCAGATCGGTTATTATCCAGTCGATTCCAATGTACACATAGCCAGGTTTCAGAGCTCAGAGTACTTAGGATCAGTGTTTGGTAGTCTCAATCACTAAATGTACTCTGTGAGTCTGCCATTCAACACCCATTTCAGGGGTCATTGTGGTATCTGCTCCCTGCATTTTCAAAGTCCCTGGAAAACAACAACAACCTCTAAGCTAGCAACCTACATGCTGAAAATGTTAAATTAGCACCTGTTGCTAATGGAATGAATGCACACAAGCTAGCGGACAAGCTAGCTCCTTTCTTTTGCCGTGATTTCGACATTTTAATGCCAGGGCTTGCCTTCCGATGTGCAAATGTTCCACCAAAATAAGTTATACCCCTGGCACTATTTTGCAGGGGCAGGCTGCATTCTGGGCATAGTACTGCTCAAGACAACCGTGATTGGTTTAGAGAAAAACAAACCAGCCAGAATGTGTTTTCCACTATCGTATAATAATAATATATATGTGACACCAGAAATAAACAACATGAGAGCTCCCTGAAAGTGAAACCAAAGCATCTTGATCGCCCCCTGGTGGCTGGCTGCATTACAGGTCATAAATCTTGCCTCCCCAATGTCAATAGGTAAACAAAACATCAACGTACTGTACTTGTCAAATACATTTTTCCAAAAGATGATTTCTGTCATTTTAGGTAGTTCTAATTGTGCTGATGCATCTTCCAGTGTGTACAGTTTTCTGATCAGCTTGGTTTTAATTAGTTGTTCGTTGATAGTTGAGCTCGACTCACTACTGTGCAGACTCTGGCTCCAAATGACGTCACCAGTGTAAGATGACTTGTATCTGGGATATTTTGGCTTGAATTTTGTACAGTAGGAGAAGGTGGAGACCTGTCATACGTCTTTTATTTATGCCAACGAGCCAGACCTTTCTCCAGCACTGACTGCTTTGTTTGGTGAAACAATCAACAAACAATTAAGAACACCAAGCACTGCTTTTGTACTTCATACAAAAGCATGTGACAACTGACAAAGATGGCTGAATCATTGCTTATTTCATTCACAACTTACCCTTATATTCCACAGTGTTTGTCCGCAGGGTAAGTTATCATTCCAAGCAGGAAATCTTAAACAGATTGCATTTCAAAAGAACCCTTTCCAGCCCTCTTGCGGACAATTTGACCCCTCACAAAACCACGATTTAGTCTCCGTCTGTGTTTCATGTTTCCAACGATGGTTTAAGGTTCTACACACAGTGCACGGTCCTGTTTGATATCGAATGGCGAACCAAAGGGAATTCAGCCCTTCTCTGTGAGTCATGTTGTTCTGTCTGATCCGACATCTGCACGAGGCCGTGAGGAGAGAAGGAGAACAGAGAGGAGAGGGGGCCAGAGATGTGCAGCAAATGGCTGGCGATGGAGGAGAAGAAAGAGGGGAGTCGGGGATAAAAAAAAATAAGAGGACAAATGAGAGAGATGGCGAGGGGATAAAAGCCGAAAAGAACACTAGTACGAAATGAAGGATGATGAGGGAGAGGTTAGAGCAAAGGAGGGAGGGGGGTATAGTGTAGAGGATGGGATAACTAAAAGAAGGGAAAGATAATGGCTTCAAACAGTGTTAAGGTTTCAGAAACGTAAGATTCAGCTCCAAGGAGGGGGCTCTCTGTCTCTCTGCCCAGAAAATCAGCTATCCAGGGGAGAAGCCCTGAGCAGATCAATAATGCACAGGCACACACATAGACAAAAACACACATTCACACACACAGCAATATGCACATAAACTCACACCTGCACGATACCCAGTCATTATCCTTCTAAGCGTTCTCAAAGCTGACCCCTTAACTGCAGCAAAATGGTTCCCTATGTAGAACGCATATCTTAGAAATCCCAGCGGGACCCGTGTAGGTATTACATGGAAATAGTTAGTCAGTCATCACAAGGCTGGGTGTATAAATAGAATAAATAGTACACACGAGTATGGCAGGAAAGCTCCCAGAGAAGGAGGGGAGCACAGAAAGAAGGGAGTGTTTCATATCAGCTCAGCAATATTGAAACCATGTAATCAGCTGTAAGTGACAAGATCCTTTTATCCGTGTTTTAAAATGTTCAGCCTCTGTGACAGGGCTCTGCTGCTCTGATGGCTGTGTTTTCAGGATAATTATTCAGTCTATAGTATAGTATGACACAGTCCACGTGCAGGCGCGTTCATAGGTTTATTGTAACAGAAAAAAATGGTGTATGTTTTTTAAGTAAAATGTTCTAAGTGAACCCCCTAGAGTCGTTTGAAGTGTCAGACAAACGGAATGCCGTGGGATTCAAAACATTCGAGGTGTATTAAGTGCAAAATGCTCTAAACTGTTTAGATGCTAGACAATTTAATAACAGTCTCTGTCGTTCAAAACACATTTTCTTACCTGGAGCGTTTCTCCACAGCAACACCAACATTCAATAAGATATACTGTAGCTTCTTCGTCTATCTTCCCACTTGCAATATACATGAGTTTAGATTTTCTTTTGCTATAGACATAAATTAAAAAGCTAGACGAGGGCGCTCAGCAGAGTGAAGATCCCTATCAGGCAACCTGAAAAGAATATGTGGTTGTTTCACCTTTGTAATCAACAACATTTTCATTAGTAATTATAATTTACTTTATATTTACTTATGTTTTTTTCTCAGTGACTGTATGGATTACAACTATATTTATTTTCTCATTTGATACATGTAACACATTGCACTTAAGTAATTACTAGAGATGGAGAGTAACAAAGTACAAATAATCCATTAGAGGTGAGAAGTAACAAAGCTTACTTAAAGAGTTAGAGACTTACAGAGTTTTCAGGTCCGCCTTCCCAACTTCAAGACTGATTTCAGCCTCAATGGATGGGACAGTAATGTAGAAAAGATGATTGCTTGGGGTATCCATCAGTGCATATCACACACAACAGATGTAACAAGACAAAAAAGAAGAAAAACTAACACGACGAATATGACATGAAAAACATAAGACGTAACAGTATGACGAACAAGGCGAAGGACTCTACAAGACAAAAAAGACGTAATAGACAAAACAAAATGTATAATCCACAGGAGATAATGCACAGACTTTGTTGTGAGCAGCTTTATGAACTACTTTCTTTGTAGTTGAAAGAAAGTAGTTCCGGTAGATTCTACTGCAGACAGAAAGTAGTTCCTACATGAAACCCTTCACAACAAGGTCTGTGGATAAGCTTGAGTAACTGGGTAATGATTTTTGGAAAGAGACTGGCTTTGAGTCCTTGAAAA
Organism: Lutjanus campechanus; assembly: GCA_027495735.1. Lineage (NCBI taxonomy): Eukaryota > Metazoa > Chordata > Actinopteri > Lutjaniformes > Lutjanidae > Lutjanus > Lutjanus campechanus. The sequence goes on from JAJHUR010092846.1 coordinate 33,310, forward strand.
GTATTTTTTGGGTGCTTTGAGCACCACAAGCCAAGAGCCATTTAGTCCCATTATTGGCAGATATCTCCAAAACTCTGCAACTCACACCACAACTATCGAGATGGATAAGTAGCGCTCCAGGCCTGAACTGTCCCTTTAATTAGTATCATCATTTGTAACACCTGTGTTTACACTACTATTTCAGGTCAAAATGGCTGCTGAAAGGTCTGTCTACGTTTAATTCAAATGACTATATGCAAGGTGAAGGGGGTCTTTTGCAGCATCAGACTCACAGCATTGTCACCTACTGTAGCTCTGCAGCTCTCAAGAAAGTCACAAATCTAACAGCTAAAAACCCAGATACAGGGTCCAGAATTAGCTTGTTTGTTCACCAGCCAAATGGCTAGTGAATATTCAGATTTTACCAGACACTTGCATTGTTTACCAGCATTTAGCTTGTGGCTGGTGGTTATTTTTTGTCCCTTCCCAGATATCCCTCCATCTGATTTCTTCAGCTTATCTGGGGTCAGGTCACGGTGGCAGCAGGCTGAGCAGGGTATTCCAGACATCCCTCTCCCCAGCAATGCTTTCCAGCTCCTCTTGGGGGATCCAGGAGGCGCTCCCAGGCCAGATGGCACACATAATCCATCCCAGGGTCTCTTCCCAGTCGAACGTGCCCGGAAAACCTCCAACAGAAGACGTCCAGGAGGCATCCTAACCACCTTGGCTGGCTCCTTTCGATGCAAAAGGAGCAGTGGCTCTACTGCAGGCTCTCCCCCCGGATGTCTGATCTCCTCACCCTGTCTCTGAGGCTGAGCCCAGCCACCCTATAGAGGAAACTCCTTGTATCCTTCTATCTGCAATCTCATTCTTTCAGTCACTACTCAAAACTCATGACCGTAGCTGATGGTTGGAATGTAGATCGAGTGGTAAATCGAAAGTTTCGCCTTCCGCCTCAGCTCCTCAGCACCTGCATTATTGCTGATGCTGCTCCAATCCATCTCTTGATCTCATGCACACTGCAAAGATATTTTGATCAAAAGACCCAGGAGTTAGAGACCAAATCAGAGCTAAAAGAAGAGCAAGAATCAGTCTTACATTGGAATGTAAATCGATGATATTTGCTTACATGGTAGCACCTTGATGGGATGGTGATATGTTGAAACTGCATGATTGGTTTGGAGTTCTTCTGCTCCTTTGTGGTAAAAAAAAGAGTTAATGCAGCTTTGAGAAAGAAGTAAGCACATGTACAGTAAAGAGGCCAAACAAACAACATTTAAAGCCTGAGTAAACAATAGGAAAAACTCAAATCAAGATTTTTTTGTTAACCAACAAAGATGCTTGCCTTTCTGGCAAGCTTGAGAACTTCCTCATGAATATTGATTTGACAGCTGTCACAAAAATACTGGTATGAATTTGGGCACTTCCATATTAAAAATGTTCAACTGAATAAAGAAAAGCTTCCTTTCCCTGTGGGTCATTCCAGACTGCAGTCCTCCGTGGTGACTGCAAGAAACGGAGAAGGCTCTTTCATATTCCATAAGCTCTGAAATAGGAAGGGATCGGATTATGTTCTCTGGTCTTCAGAGAGAAAGCGGGATGGCGGGGAGGGGGATGCTGTTTTACTGTATGAAAGAATGGTGAGAAACAGAAAAATGACAAATTGAGTGGTAAAAGAGAGAGGCCAGTGTCGAGAGAGAAAAAAGCATGGAAAATGAAGAGATTTGGTGACCTAAATGAGGAGAGAGAGAAGAAGAAATGGTTCATTCAAACTGAATCAGTTCCACCCACCGATGATCTTGCTCTCTTTCTTTCTCTTTGCCTTCGTGTGTGCCACTTTTCCTTTTTTTTTTTTTTGCTCTTTCTGCATCCTTTCCCCTTCCGCGTCTGTCTCTTTTTCCTCTCCTCCCTCCACACACGTACACTTAAATGTCACTCCGTCCATACATATACAAACAGAATCGTGCCACATCCTCAGACGAATACATTTCTGGCAGAATATCACTGCCTTCTCTCTTTTCATTCTCTCTCCCGCCATCCTTCTCTCTTCACGCTGAGCTCTTTTCAGAAGTAATGAATGCCATAATCTGGAGGGGGAGATGATTTCATCCAGAGCTTTTAGCTGCTGGACCGAGCATGAAAGCCTCGGTCTGCACTTCCAGCATGGCGTTCCCTTTGGGACACTGTTAGTAACACGACTGGCTTTGCTCTCAAAGCAAATTATTAAATTGAGGGCTTCTTTTCTGACCATCAAAATTGGTGTCGCTATGTCAGTTTGCGAGGGGCTACGACTAACTGAGGGTGTTAGTTATTTAATCCATGCAAATCTGCTGTGTAATTTCCAGTGCAGATCACATTTTGCTGAATACGCCTCCTGATAATAGTAAGCCTGAGTCCTTGTCCATGAGCTTGTTGAAGTCACATGACTTGGTTGTGAAAACTGACTGCACTGATTCATTTTTGATGGTTTTGATTAACACAAGGATTCATATACTTAATTATACCACAACATATCACCAAACAACACAATGTTGTTGAAGAAGTGACACAAATATACTGACTTTACACATCAAAGTTGCTTATATGGGTGTTGTGGAGTGCTACTGCATATGTGAAAAAGTTGCCTAAAGCCTTTAGCTTGCCAAAGTCTGAAAAATTACCTCAAGTGATGTCACTTGAGTCAGCCCCGGTTGAGGCTAAAGACCACAATTTTGAAGATTAAAACAATCTGAGGGCATGGAGCAACAAAGAAGTGACTTAACAGAACTGTAGTTTGCTCCCCATCTCTGCTCGAGGCTACTACTAGCATGTCACACCTGAATCCACAACCAGGCTGTTTGCAGTTGTTGCATTTTGGGTAATGTAGGAGCCCGGTTTTGACAAGAAAGAAAAATGTTTAGAATATAACTTAACATTACTTAACATTCATATTTATTATTAAAAGTTATCACGTATTTAAACATTTAGCTTTATGTCTTGAAATGGGGAAAAATAAATAAATGAATAAATAAATAGAGAGTAGGCGTTTAACTCATTTCAGTTAAACGCCATGGGTCATATAGAGCCCAATTTGATTTCAAGTGAACTGAACCAGTAAAACCATTCCATAATAACCAACAAATAACACCTTTTTTTTTTTCAATTTTATAGGTTTATGAAGTACAGCGTATACTAAAAACATTCACAACTAATGAACCATCCATTTACAAAACAGATGATGAACAGCCTGAGATGTCTTAAGTAAAAGAAGTGCAATTTCAACAATGTCTCAGTTTTACACATTCAGTCATGTTACTATCATTTTATGTGCATTACAGTATACAGGTTGGAACTGAACGACAATATAGGATTTGACTTGTTTATGATCCCAACAGTTTGTTGAGATCTAGAAATTCTTTAAGTTTTCGGTGTAGTAATGCTGCATTAGGGTTCTATTGTTTTAAAATAGGAATCTGAGAGCGATTTATTTTTTGTAGTCAAGCTGCAGATTGCCAATATTTTGCACAATGTTCCATATCTTTAAAAATGACCACATGAAGTATTAATGACGAGTTGTTGTTTTTTTTTCTCAGAAGACTGTATTCCAGTCTGAAATCACTGACTACTCTTCCATTGTTTTAGTCTTTGCAAAGTCTTTCAGTGGGCCCAACCGTAATCCGACATATGGCCTATGGGCAATATGTTTGACACCCCTAGTCTAGACCAGTACTACCTGTGAGCCCGTCTCTTCTTCGACCTATGAATATATCTCACATTCTTTTAGGTTTGGTAGATAAATCACGAACTGTATCTTAACCCACATTGATTTGGGTGTCACAGTGTTGAAACAGGAAATCGCAGCCCATGTTATTTGACTAAAATGTCAAAGCTTTATAGAGGTCAAGGCATTGTAAATGGAGAGACACAGACACGTACGGGGTGTGAATACAAATTCCAGTAGGACTAAGAAATGGGTGCAGATACTGAATCTGTAAAACAGAACAGCATGAAAACAGCCCCGAGGCCTTTGAAGTCTCTTGCACAGCTCCATCGGTTTGCAGGATGGAGGACTTCAACCATGACTGCCATTGTGGTGAAAATACAGGTTTGGTGACTGAGTCATGGCAAGAGCTAATACTAGCAGGAGGTAGGGCGAGATAACATTCACATTTTGGTAAAATATGCAAATATGATACCTGAGCTTTACCAAATCGTATACTGTGGTGGCAGTGAGATAATTCCAGGGATCGCCAGATGGTTGTGGAGAATAAAATAAAATATTCCAACAAGCATTACTGAATAAAAGGAATGAAGCAGTTTTCTAACATAAACCACCATGTCTTGAACAGACACAAACACTGACAAAAAGTAACATTTGTGTTTAGTAACATAAAATAGCAAACTGAACTGAACTATTGGACTTTATTTAGTTTGTGACAGTCACAGTGTGCGTGCATACAAGTTGTGATTGGACATACACACACGAGAAACCCTCTTTTTTCATTTTGATGCTTTTGTGCAACAGTGTTATGTTTAACCAAGCAGCTATGACATGAATTGACTACTATGGAGTGACGGCTTTTCAGAAAAACTATTCCAGTTCAAGACTCGGGCCAGCAGGACACTGGAGGGATTGTGTCTCAAGGCAGGTCAACTGAAAGTCTGACAGCAGCACCATCAGCAGAAATGCAAGGTGAGAGCTTTTCCAGCAGAGCCCTGAAATCCCTCCAAGCTTCAGAAATATCATGCTGATTTTCTGCATATGGATTTTTGGAGGGGCCTGAAATTTCCACAACACAGAGCACAGAGTTAAATTTTATGCCAACTTGTGTTAAAACAACTTTTTGTTCTAACCAATTAGTTGTTGAGGTCATTTATGAAACGGAAACACTGGTTCAACTTATCAAAATTACCAGCTCGTTTCATGTTAATTAAACACTGTTGGTTTGATAAAAACGAGCCGTCACCTTGGACGACGTGATGTTTTTCACAGTTCTGACATTTTCCGACAGGAATATTTGAAAAATAAAAGTCACAGTCAAAATCGGTTGATAATTGAAACATTCATTGACTGCAGCCCCACTTTTAAAACAAGTGGCTATACCAGATTAGTGTAAAATTAACAAAGATCACTAATATTCTGATTTAGAACAGTAAATATATAAATAAAGATGAGTCAGACAAAGACTATGACAAAAATTTCAGTGGTACTTTTGACTTAAGGACATGGTCAGCGCTCAAAGTATTGAGACTCCATGTAGATGTTTATTGTCACACTGGTTATACTGTACAAGTACGTAAGTACTTGATACTTACGGTGAGTAAGTAATAAAATACAGAATAATAATAAGATAGGATGTGTATAATAAAAGAAGAAAATATTGACATATATAGCATATACCTGATTTGTCTTGGGCAACATCTCATAATCACCTGTTGTACTTTTGTTTGTGTGTCTGACAATTACATTACAGTTTTTGTTATAGCTAATTTTCTATTTCTTGTTTGACTTCAGTTGTTGTGAAGTTTATGCACAATTGTAATTTGTGAAGTTTGTTATGTAACATCAACCTGTCAGGGACTACAGATGGAAATTAGCCTCTGGCTATAGTCTTGCATATTTCCATGTAAATGTTCATTAATATGCACTGTTCCTACTTTGAATAAATAAATAACAAGAAAAAAATACTCATCCCTAACAGGAGGCAGGACTTTCAGCCTGCTGTCATTCCCAACTGGTCAAACAAGGTTTTGTCGCAGCCCATCAGCCACTAAAGATGCACGCGGTGACTGTTAGAAGGCTGAAAGAGGCTTTCAGGTGACTTCAGTGTAAACCCATCTGCGGTTGTATGAGATGCACCAGGTTTTTGACGTAGTATAAAGAGAGAGAAACTCATGTCTGGAGGAGGTTGGGTGGACGGATGGCTCAAACAAACACTGGACTTTCAGCCAGGAGACCAGCATTTGTATCTCATGTAAAGACCAAAAGTTTTAAGGTGCGTAACGTCACAAGCGTCACTTGACTTGCGTCTAGCAAGTCGCTTCCTTGACATTACGCAATGTACATATAGTAACACATTACTTGTTGTACCTGCAAACATGGTCTTATCTTAGACCTACCCAAGTAGTTTGTTGCCTAAACATACCTAAACTGCAACCATTTCATGTTAATAATTATTCTTTCTGGAAATGTCTCATACAGCCTCTAAAGGGTAGCTTGTGCATGAATATGCAGGACATAAAAGGGATAGATATAGAAAGAAAGTAAAAAGTAAAGTTTGTAAATGTATGTTATGTTTCTTGAATGGTGATTTGGTGTTTTTCTTCTGTATTTTTTTCTTTACCTTTTTTCCCCATATCATGTTTTCCTTTGACTGTCTGGATGTCTCTTTGTGTTTACTGTGTTTGTGTACATGTCTTCTTCCATGTGTGTGTGGACGAGAGAGATCAAACATCTCTATTAGATTATGCGTGTGTGTGTGTGTGTGTGTGTGTGTGTGTGGCTGGTGGTGAGGGAGCGGGTGGGTCAGCCATGACAGACCAACAGATAGAAAATCAATAGCATGAAGAAGCAGGCCACAACAGCCGCAGCCATATCTACCAGCCCACACGTCAACCTTCATACACAGATCATACAAAAGCCACACTGACATGTTCCAGCTATTTCAAGCAGCGTTTGACTTGTGTCCTTCTGTTCTGTGAACGCTTTTCCGTGGTGTGTCAGTTGATGAATGTCGCTTGTGTAGATGGATTCAGACTGTATACAGGGATAACAGTAACACAGATATGGAGATAGATGGTACAAGCGGTTTTGCTGTGGGCGTCTTCTGTCTCCGCTGACAGGAGGCATGAAACTCAGCAGCGAGCTTTTAAAAACTATTATTTCTCATGGAAAAGAATGAGAAGAAGAATCAATAATGAAGTGCAATAAATAATAAAACAATAGGCTCAGCAGTGTCAATTTTCACAGGGTACTTGATTCTAATTGGCCAGAGGGCGTGCATTATTTTCAGATAAGTGTATGGCTCTGACATAGTGGCCTCATAACTGTTCTAAATTAGTACTTATAGCTGTAGGGCTGCTTGTCTCATCACTTATGAGGCTACAACAGAAGACGTAATGTTCATTCCGTGATTGACACAGATAGTGTCGTTCTAAAATTTCCATTCGGAGGGTACATTTCCCAAAAAATATGAATGAGCAGTTTTTATGTTTCCCACCAAACACTTATGCTACAGCTTACCCTAATTGCACCAAGCGGTGTTGGACAAACCCCTAGATTGTGACCTTGTCTCATGGTGGTCCAGAAGATGAGGGGAGTAAAAAAGTTAAAGTTAACACTACAAACAGCAGATGAACTTTAACTTAAAAATACTAAACAAAAGCACACTGAAACACACTAACTAAGCGCTGATATCTGCCAAATGGCCCACTGGCCCTGCCTTGCAGCTTTCCCCATGCTCTTATGGCCTTTTCCATACACAGAGCTGGCCCTTTTACCTGAAAACGGGCTCGAGGAGGCTCAAGTTGAGTGGCTGTAAAGCGGTGGATAAACCATTCATATACATCTCTGGAACAAATACGCTGTTTCCTTAAATTCCTGACAATAAAAGTCCCTTGGTTTTTTTTTTGTTTGTTTTTTTGGTATTTAAACACTCTTAATTTGAAGGAGTACAAACAGGAAATGTTTTCATTCCGTGGGGGGGTTTCATCAGCAGTTACTTAACATGACTCCGACACAGCTGAAGGTGAATATGAAACTGTAAACTAATGCAGATACTTGAAAGTATAAACCACGACAGAGGAGAGAAACTACATTTCAAAACATAAAGATTCTGTTAGAAGCTACAAAAGTACTGAGAGCTGAACATAAAGAGACATAGTTTAAGAAACTTCTTTCTCTCTGTTCTCCTGCACACACATGAGCTCAGTATCGCAACACTCGCTTGGAGGCAGGTCAGGCTCGCTTTGGCCCCACTCCAGAGTAGGTCCATCTCAGGCACAGCTTAGTGTGCTTAAAATAATAATGGAAATGCAATTCAGCGCAGTATGATTTGGCTTGGCGCAGCAGAAAACCCTGGTGGAAAAGGCCCATTAAAGTCTGTGTAAGGGAAAAGGGAGGCTGTTCCTCTAAACACGTTATACGTGTTGCTGAAAACATGAAACACTGAGAACTATGCAGTACTGCATTGTGGATGTAGACCGCTGAACTGTTGCTCGCGATTTCTGTTTTCAGGATTTTTTTGGTCACAGACACATAAACAAAACCACCTCCTCTCGCCCTCCGTAATGGTCAGCTACGAGCATACCATAAGTGGCTGTCTCGGTCCAAATCAGACCAGTGGTTCTCTCCAGCTCACTTCAGTTCCAACAACCTGACACAGACAAAAAAACATCCTTTCTGGTGGCTAAAACATGTCTGGACATTACCAAGAAAACTGCTAGATTGAGCGTCCGTGTTTCAGGCTGTTTTAAGGTCATAGTTCTGTTTGACGCCGAGACAGGGGAGTGAACATACACCCAGTGTTTCAGAGTAGAGACAAAAAGGACATTTTCCCATGATTTTGAGACCTAATGTGATACTCTTGTGATTTTTTCATCATCCACATCTGTCTGCGTGATTAATAACACGTGTCTAAACTCAGAGCACAAATTTATTGTTGCTTCACAGTATCTTTAAGCCCCAGGCCCGATTAGTGATTTTTAACAGCTGCTGCCAGTCACTGAACCTGCAAGGAGCAGGAGTGCTGTACCTGAGCAGGAGAGCTCATTCCTAATTTGTCAGATACCTGCAGTTTGGCAAGGCATGAATTCCTAGTTGATGCCAAATAAGTCCCAACCTGTTCTCATCCCAACTCGTCAACTGCCGACATTTTGTCACTGCCCTGTCCCCATACTGATATTAGCATTAGCACATTTATCACCTCTGTCTCAGTCGCCCCCATGACGTTCGCTCTAGCCCCAGTATGAGGTTAAAAAGTGTTATATTTTGTATTTTAATGAAACATTCTGACAAGCATTGGGTGGATTTCCATGAAATTTGGTACATCCATCCATGTTGCCCTCTGGATGAACTGTAGTCACTTTTGTCCTGGCCTAACTTTCCATCTAGTGCCATCATCAGGACAAAATTTTAGTTTCTCAAATACATTGTTTAATGACCAATCTGATCTACAGATCTCCACAACAAGTTGTTTCAGTCATGAATGCTTGTGTGTTAGTGCGTTCAGCCACTTTTGATGTGTTATTTATCATTAGCCTCACTAGCTAAACTACTCAAGTCTGTCTGTCATCGTTTAGCGTTATAGCTACAAAGAAATTGTAAACTGGCACAGTAGTACTACATTAAAGAGACAAGGAGATCCTGCTGCAAAACAAGTGTAAGCCAAACTGAAACAGTGCATGTGTATGTAGGCTATAAACATCATTGGCAAATTGAACTCTGAGTACAGTATGTGTTATGGAGTATTTGAGTTTGTAAACTGGCAGAATGGATGTTGTGCTGCCTATATTTACAAGTCATTTTGGGGCTCGAGGCATTTCCACATATCTTGCCCCCCACCCCCCCCTTTTTTTTTTTTTTTCAAATTTGAATCAATAATAAGTCATAAAAATAAACATTTATTTATAGCAGAGTGCGGAGGAGTGCAGCCTGAAGAAAGAAGCTGGTCTGAAGTGTAGCGGCATGGCAGTGGATACTTCTGTATCTCTTACAAGACGGCAGCAGGGTGACAGGCTGTGGCTGAGGTTGATATTGCCTTTCAGCATCCTTCCGCTTCCTCCTCTTTTCAGCCCCTCTGGGGTACCCTCATTTCATTTTCCAACATACTCTTCACCACGCCAAGCTGTTTGTTTACTTGAGTTGGCTACTGTCCTCCTTAATCATATCTGCAGATACACAGTAAGATCATAGAATAATCCAAGTTAGAGGCAAGGCTCTGAAACACTCATGGATTACGCATTCTGATGCCATTTTAGTGGATGTTTTTTAAGAATACATAATTAAATGACAAAAAGTGAAATAAAAAACAACAACAAATGTTTTAATCACAAGTTCATGAGGTAGCTCAGGGTCTGGGGCAATTGAGACGAGTTTTCAGGCATGTTCATCGGCCTAATGCCAGAGATTATTTCTGAACTATGCCAACATGCACATATATACGGAGATTACTTTCATTCTAAAATGCAGATTTAAAACATACTATATGAACATAGCTTCATTCTCTTCTTGTCTGTTTTTTTTTAACCTTGTCTTTTTTTTCCTTGGAAATCACTTCTGCTCTCTCAGTCTGTGATCATCTCTTTCCTTTGTTTCTCTTTCACTCTGTAAACTGTAAAGAACAAAAATCTCCATTAACAAGCCTAATGTAGCTTTGCGATACCTCCGCTGGGTATGAAAGTGTCTGCCAATATCTTCACACATCAATTTGTACAGATGACATCATGCAAACACCTTTCTTCCATTTTTGCTCTGGCGTGTAGTCCCACAGCAATTAATTTACAAAAAACCCTCTAAGCAGGCAATTAAACACATCCCCGCTTAACCTTGCTTTCAAATACTGTGGATTATACACACAACCTAATGAAAAAGACTCTCCTTCTCGCTCCTGCTGTTCATTATGCTAATGAAATTCCCCTTTTAGCTGCCATATCTGCCTTTATTCTAATATTCAGAGAAAGAGAGACACCGGGGGTGTACAAAAAAAAAAAGTTTGTTTTTTCACGTTTCACCAGTGAACGTGTTCCAATAAATAATTTGGCGGCGGCACAACAGGAGCGAGCGTGAAATTATTACACAGCGCACCTTGATTATTGAAAATGGAGTGCATCTATTTTGCCTGAGAAAGAGGGGCACAACTTTTTTTTTTGTTTTGCCACCAATGTGTGAAGTGCAATCCCAGTCACCCTAATGTAATTATACATGGGAGGTGGTGTGTGTGTGTGTGTGTGTGCGTGTGTGTTGGCGGTGCTGGGGGTAGGTGGGGGGGTTAAAGAAAGGAAACAGGAGGATAGACTTTTTCCTTTGTGAATAATTCATGGGCTTGAAATCTATGAGAGGTTTCTGCTAAGTAGTCCTTCTGGCAGACAGTGACGGAATTCACACACACATACACACACACACACACTCACACAAGGTGTCCTGGAATAAGGGTTTTATACAGAAGTACAAATCACTAAACATAACAGAAAAAGACAAGTGTGCCTGGAGTAAAGAGCTTCAGATATAATACACACAATATAACACATA
>JAJHUR010092847.1:0-14840 GCA_027495735.1 Lutjanus campechanus
TATTGTGTGTAATTTAAAATCAATTTTCTGCATTAAATGAGTTAAAACAAAAGCATTGCAGTGCAATGTGTTCACTGATTGAACTTAATTTCATTTGAACTTGTCATAATTCAAAAGCACTGATGCAAACTGTTTTTTAGCCCTGTATTCTAATGAGTACAAACCATTAAGAAGAGATTTTTCTCACTGCACTGGGGTGGCCCCTTCTAAGACACCAATCGTGTGATAATGCAGCCGAGCATCTGAATAAACTTTGCCACAAAGTAACGTATTTGATTTATGGTTACTCGGCTTGCATGTAGATAAGTAGGGTGAACACTGAATTATGGCTCAGAAAAGATGCATTTCTAAACAACATCTACTGTATTCCCTGAAAAAAAGAAGAAAAAAAGTCAGCAGGCCCGTGACAAAATAACTGAAGTTGAATAATGGCTCCTCAACTTCAAGCAGCAGAATATACATCTTTGCTTCATGGATTATTCATGCACTCCATACCTGCCACACTCTTATCAACATGACATACATCTAACAGAAAAATCACCCCCCTTCCAGGCTAAAAGGAAATGATCAACCTCGCCGCCCACACTGGGAATCTTCAAAGATCAATAGAGCTGCTGAATGCTGGACTGTGCGCACCATTTCAATCAATGAATCAGAAACACAAAAACAAAATAACAAGGCGTGATCAGAATAATAATAATAACAATATACAATCTCTGTCTGCGTTTTTTTTTTTAAAAACTGATGCAGCGCCGACAACAATCGCCATCCTGAAAGAGACAAAAATGAAGTTGCACTTTCTCCCAGTAACCTCCCACACTTCTGGTCTAGGGACACAGTGCGGAGAAGGAGTGCTGATCTTATCCAAAAATATGTGCAGGTAAGCAAAGCCCTGTGAGAAAGCCATACATTAAGTCATGTTGTGTGGATTTTCTTGCTCAGTCACTGCATTCCTCATTGTTATCACCCAGAGCCTCCCTTTCTATAAGCCCTACCCTGCAGCTTGCACCATACATACACTGTATACAGCTATTAAGCACTATAACAAATAACACAAGAGAAAAAAGACAATATTTTTTCAAGAAACAGTGGTGTGGATTAAAGATCTGTCCTGTTTAAGATGGTTGTATTATAATGTGCGAATGGTGATGCCTCATTATGATTGTTCACTCTTAATTAATGTCCATCAAAAACAAGACATGTGGTAAAAGACATTAGCATAAAATGGGCCATATGTTGTAGAAGTGTGATTTCTCCCAAATGCAAACTGGGTGATTGATTTCTTAGAAACAACTTTATTTATTAGGGATGTGACAATATATTGTAGATCACATTAAAATATAATATTGTACGGGGCTGTGTATTGTTTTTATTTTACTTTAGAAATGACCGATGCATTATTTTTGTTTTACAATTGTACATACATAACTCAAACATTCATAGATAATTCATACTGATTTTTTACACATTAGCCCTTAGCTGGCTACTTTTGTTTTATGAAAAAAAAAAGACATTTCTTAGTTTTGAACAAAAGCCATAAATGCCAAAAATGAAAACAGTAGACGCAGGTCACAATTAAGTCTAAAGTTCTGAGTCTTAAAAATTGGGTTTTAAATCGTAAACATGTCATAATGGGCTCTTCGTCAAATGTAATGCCTTGACTAACTGTTTGTGGTGCAACATCAAATGCTGAATGAAGCTGGAGGTTGTTGCGTCTCCGTCTGTCACTTTTGCATACTGCAGTTCATTTTTTGTTGACCACCATGTATTTTTTTGTATGGCAATGAAATTATCGTGGGTATATTTTCTCCATGCTTCTCCTTTGCAACTTGATTGGTGGATTGTTTCAAACAAATTAGAAGTGGGGAATTACTGACTTGCTAAGAATGAATAGCATACCTCAAACCTGCATTCCCTCTAACGACCAGCAGGGGGCAACTCCACTGGTTGCAAAAAGAAGTCAAGCTGTATTGAGTCTTATGAGAAAATTACTCTACTTCTCATTTGATTTATGACCCCAGTTAAGAGTTTCCGAATGAGTTTATGGTCTCAATCGCTAGTTTCAAGTCTTCCTCAATAGAGCTTGATGTTCATTATTTTTAACATTATTTTTAATCTCTGGGCCTGGGGGAAGGTATCAAGTATTTTCAAGTCAAAAGGCTCAAGTCCAAATGAAGTCACAAGCTGTCTCTTATACACATCTAGATGTGTATAAGAGACAGCCACTGGAGTATACCTCTGCTTCCTAGCTGTCCTAGTAGTTTTCAGGTATTATACATATTAGTAATAGCATAATAAACTTTTGATTGACTAACATCTTTCCAGACTACATGGTATCCAATACCAGGTACCATTCTGTAGCATTTATTTAAAGTTGTCTTTGGAGAGCCGCTGTGGGTTTTTGTACCATCTTTATAATAGCAACATAATAAAAAATAATACATGCTTCTTCTAAAATGTATTCTTTCCATTGTAAAAAAAAGGACTGTCTGCAATAAAAGTAATATCCAACAATAGAATGCAAACAAATCTGACCGTCAGCGTCCGATGAGATATCCCTTCTTTGTGAAGATCACAATGTTCAGGGGGTTTTTTGTGTCGCAGAGGTTTTGATTCAGCTTTGTGGTCATTTTTGAGGCCGCAATATATGGCGCTGTTATATTGCTTTATATTGCAGAGTCCTCCTGTTACTTTGTCCAGCCCCTGAAGATTAGGAAGGCTGCTTTTGTTCATGATACGGATCCGCTGCCCATATTTAATTAAAAGCAAGAATTGGTCATATACAACAGCTATATCGGTCCGATCCTCCTGGACACTCTCATTACCTAACAGCAGGCGTGTTGGCTTTGTATTTCCTGAGACTGTCCTGTAACCAGATGGCCACAGGTTCAATCTCTGAAACAGCCAACTTGCAATGTCATGGTGTCCTTTAGGAAATAACCAGCCCTTGCCTTCACAGGCTTCATAAGTTCATCTGGGTAAAAGTGTCAGATGAATGCAGAAGGTGTTAGTTCAACAATGTGGTAGGAAGTGTGAGCCGCAACGGAGGGCTCGGCCTTTGTTTGAGCCGAGCAGCATCCGCTTCATTGGTCTGTCTGTGTCCCTGGCTGTAGTGTCATTGGGACCGTGTTTTATTGTGGACCATTACGTATGACAGCCCATTTGTTAGCACTGAGCAAAACAATTTGAATCAATGCCCCTGTATCTCATAGAACTACATAATGGCCGCTGTTAGTGCCATGGCAGCTAAAAGTTATTCCCTTGCTTATTCTGTTATGGGAATGCTTGCATGTCGGTGACTGTCTGCGCTGCATTCTGTCTGCATTTTACATCTTAATACACTCCTACTGTATTTAATTAAATGCATTTATCATATTACTGCAAGAAAATGAAACATAAGTATTCAAATTTGCTCTGAAATATTGGCATTCATGAATGACATTTATCACTCTTGTTCATCCACACACACAAAAAAAGCCAATAAAGAGCTATATTTGAGATGCTGACTGGATGAAAGTGGGCTCCTCCTAAATTATTCTGATATTCTGAATAGGATAACATTTACTTTTCCTCTGAGCCACAGTAACAGACTCTGTTTACCACCTGTAAACTCCTATATCCCTGTCTAACCATTGAAAAGACAGCAGAAAATGATTGTGGACATTTGAATACAGGAAAACCTTATAAAATGAGTTCCTGTGCATGAACTATAAATACATTTTATAATATAAGATGTTGCCACAAACAGCTTTTGTGAAGTGAAACGCATTTAGCACAGCACTGGAAGCAAATTAAAAATGACGAAGCAAATAATCTCCACTGAAGCAGGACATCCCTCTGAAATAATAATACAAATAGCTAATTTATTTTGACATTTTTATGTTATTTCACCCCTGTTCAGTCATGGTGTGTAAGTACTATATAATCCACCCACCCCACCATTCCTCTCACTGGTCTGTTATTTCAGTGAGTTCACATTCAATTTATCTGCAGCATATCTCACGCAGTGCTTCTTCAGACGGGTAAAGAACGACCTTTGACACAGAAAAATACAAATAAAAGGTTTTAAAACTTGAAGCAGCTGTGTTCACTCAGTTGTCATCAGTCAGTCAAACTGATTGGTCTGTCTCGCTGCCAGCCAACAAAACATCAGGCCTGGGACTTATGAGAAAAATTAGCCATATCACACTTGGTTGAGGGTCTTAGAAATAAGGGTTCTTCCTGAAGGGCTGAGGTTCTACCAAGAAACCATTTGTTTCTGAGGAATCCTTTTTTGAATCAAGGTTTCCATCACGGGTTTTATTTAAGACTAAGTTTAAGGAACCCCTTTCATATAAAGAACCAGTTTGTCAAGAGTTTTTTGTATCATAATAAAAAAGGGTTCTCAGTAGAACCCTCAGGGTGGGTTCTAGATAAAACTTGAGGGATATTAAACCATGATAAAAACCCACCGAAAGGGTTCTGTGTGGAACCACTACACCATAGAAGGGGTCTCTGTAGAACATCTTATAGGGGGTTCTGAGTGAAACCATTCACTGATGATTCTTGGTATAACCCTTTATGCTGGTATAACTCCCTTATCCCTTAACCCTTATGAAATGTTCTACGAGAAACCAAAAAGGGTTCTCTTATAGGGCCAAACCAAAGAACCCTTGTAAAATAAAAAGGTTATTGGTAGAACCTCCTGACTGAGTTTTTACTAGGGCCCCGAGGAAAGTGAAAAGGCTCTGGATCGAATCACCTGAGAAGAGGGTTCTGAGTGGAACCATTACACCACAGAAGGCTTCTCTGTAGAACCTCTTGAAGGAGATTGTAGATGAAAACTTTCACAGATGGTTGTAGGACGAACCCTTTATATTGGGTTCTAGGTAGAGCTCTTTGAAAGGATTCCTGGTGAAACCAGGAACCAAAAAGGGTTTTCCTATGGGGACAAGCTGAAAAACCTTTTATAGTTCTAGTTTGAACCTTTATTTCTCAGAGTGTATTGCTTTTTGCGTGTTGCTATGGCAGTCTAAGCACATTTAAGTTGTTTCCAGTTCTCCTTAATGGGGGAGTTCAGTATACAGACGCATATGTTTTTTATTTCTTATGTTTCAGTAAACTATCAATATTCTTGCTGTTGACAATTGACCCTAAAAAAAACAAAGGTTAATTGATTGTTTTTTTAAATTTCTGTGTCATGCTCATAAACTTAACCCTCACAGGTTTACGAGACACCAAACATACAGTTGCAGCGTTCAAACAATTTCCTTTCATTACAAAATTACAGTCCATTTTACAGCTCGGTCTTGAACAGAACATTTTGCCTTCTCTCCCAAGCTTGACAAATTAAATCTGCTACAAAAAAAGGTTCTCTTTCTAAAGCACAACTCAAGTTTCTCATATTCAACCAGCCAAAAGAAATCAACAGGACATGTTAGTAAAAATAATAATACTAGATGTTTGACTTGTGTAAAGCCTGAATGAAAATTTCTTTGAGTAAATGTCACTTTCGTCCGTGTTATTTTGAGCTTTTGAAAGGCCAAAGTTGCTGTTAGTTACACCAACAACTTCATAGCTTTCACTGGTTAGCTGTTACTCTTTAGTAATGAGCTATCATTTTTGTCTCCTTCAGAATTCTAACAATTGCATTTTAGGTGTTTTTCAGACAGGTAAAAAATCTGGAATATATTGTTTACATGAGACATTTCTTCGTTTTTAAACAGCTGATACGATCCTGGAGAAGAAACTGTGCAATGCATCTATATTTGCAATAAGAATGTAATGACTTCTCTTTAAAAAAAACTTTTTCTAGAAGTCAGATTTGGAATGGACACATGCAAGATATATTCTAAATGGCGAATAACATTGTGTCATTTATTTCAGTGGACAACTTGGCAGGTTTATGTATAAGTGAGATGAAAAAGCCACCATGGAAAAACAGTCTGTATGGCTGAGTAGAAAAGATGTTAGAAAACTAGACTTAGCGCATTGCTGGTTGTTTGCCTTCACCAACCAGTCTGCCTGTCCAGACTCATATAGGCTGCATGTGGGGAAGCCTTTGAAGTTATCACTATATCGACATGTATGATTCCAGTGAATAATTTCCACTGAAAACTATGTTACATGCATAAAAATGATCGACTCTTACTTTGTGTGACCTTGGGAGACAGATAAAGTGATTTAAATGTCACTATGAGACCAATCACAAGTCCTACAACAACTTTCTGGGTTTTCCTGTGTGGCTCTCAGTCATGCCGGCTCCCTAAATTGGCAATCAGTCATCAAAACTTCGAGAACCCCATGTTCTAAATGAAAGGAACATGTGCTTGTTAGCCACATGTGGAAGCGCCGCAGTGTAGTTAAGTCCATTTATCTACAAGATGAAAACCATCCATCGACCTTTTTGCCCATAAAGGTTTTCACCGGGGTGTAATCACTGTATTCATTAGTGATTCCACTGGTTTGACATCATTATATCCAGTGAGGCTATAAATACATTTACATACCGCAGGTCTAGTGGAGAGGCGCCACTCTTTACTTCGTTTATGGAGAGGACCACTCAGCTAATCACACATGTCATCACGCTGTAAGTCTCTGCAAAGTGATTCATGGCATTTACAGAAAGAGCAGCAGTTTTTATGCTTTTTTTCTTTTTTTTTAACTTTTTTTTTTCTTTTTATTCTTACACAACATCCGCTGGCCCCGCCCATGAGTTTAGATTTGTGTTTTTTTTTAGTACAAACCCTACTTTGTATTGTACACACATATACATGCAAGTGTATTTCTGTACGCAAGATTTCACGAGTTTTACAGAAAGTTAAAGGTTTAATATGGGGTGCACATGCTTTTTACACGGCTTTAAGGTAGTTCACATATGAGATGCTGGATTTTCTGGGTTTCACATGTAATCCCATAGGTTTCATATATAATCCTAGGTTTCACATGGGTATTTGTGTGGGTTTCACATGGGTTTCACATGTAATCCCATAGATTTCATATATAATCCCATACTGTAGATTTCACTTGTTTTCATTTGTTTTGGTTTCACATGGGAATTTACTCATTCCACCATGAAAATGTTCCAAAACCATGTTTCCCACGTGCGAAGTACATATTTAACATGTGTGAAGCGCGTTTTCCACGTTTTTCACATCTGATTTCAACATGTTTTCACACTTTGCCTGTGGAAATGTAAACACAGGCTTTTTTTCATCTCATTTCAAGGAGAATCTGACCCGGTGGCAGCCATTAAGAATAACTATATAGAAACAGCCCATCCTCTTGCGGAGGGTCTCGTTATCTTATGTAGCTCATTTAGAGTCATCAGTAATAAATTGAGACCGTTTCCTAACCAGTTAAAAAGTTCTTGTAGTAGCTCTAAGGAGGTACCAAGGTCCTACAGCACAAGGGTAAATCTTATTAACACTGATCAACAAACTACTTCAAAATAAAAAGGGGAATCAGACATGGCTTTCACCATCACGAAAACTGATCTTTGACATCAAAACATGATATCAGCGGATAACACACTATTCCAATATGATATATCCATCATATGCGGCGCAGGATGTTCTGTAGTGTTTCCTCTTTCCGAGCCAAGTGTGTGGCTTGGTTGCTTTGTAGGATATGACGGCTTTGTGTTGGGATTTGATAGGGATTGAGTAGTAATGGGTGGGCAGTGTTGGGGAGCGCTCTGCTATCCCAGGGGATTCATCTGATGAGCCGGGATTGGATTCATCTGCTCTGTCTATCGATTTGTTTTTGCCACACGGACACCTCACTCCAGCTTTGAGCTTGACTTTTTTCATTTTTAACTAGTTCTGAAAAACGTAATTCTATTGAACACAATCTCATCCCATCTGCGCCGGCTTTGGACACTTGTTCTTGTTTTGATCAGAGTTGTGAGGTAGAATTGTGCTTGTGTCCAGCTAAGAGAGGGGAAAAAGCAGTATTACAGCTGAGATGAAATCCTTTTTTAGAAAGAAACTCATCTTCAGTTTTGTTTTATGACTGTACCAAGGAATTAAGACAGCCATTAATCTTTTTTTTTTTTTGCTTGCATGAAATGGAAGCCTTGTTAAAAAAAGAAACATCTTGTCAAGAACTGGCAGTAAGTACAGAAGCAGATGAATGAATGTGTTCCGCAATTCACAACCACAAGGGGTTTGTGGGTGATATTAGTTAAAATCATATTTTGGTTCATGAGAGGAGAGAGGAACATTGATAAAACACTTGTTTTTTGTATGCATCTTGTAAAAAGTCCATTCTATCTCGAATTATATGCCCATAATTCATTCAAAGACAGCTTGTTACTTTAATATTTGATAAAAGTAGATGGATTCTAGCCTGCCGCCACTAAACTACTCCATTTAATTCATTCATGCTGGCACTGTGCTCATGTTAACTGATTTCTTGATGGAATGGGGAATGTTTTTGTTTTGTTTTGCCCTGACAAAGTGCCATGTCCATCTTTGTATTTTTTTTAATTTTTTTTTTTAGATATTTTAAGTCAACAGTTTCTGTTTTTTGTTTGTGTTTTTCATATTAATTAACAACAGAATATGCAGATTCAAGAAGCTGATTTCCAAAAATTGTTGATTTACAACAACTTGCACAGCAGGGTTGATGTCAGTTATGTTTGCCACCACTTTTCTGTCCCTGTTTTTTTTTATCAATGTAGCCGTGTAGCTCTGTGGCCCCATTCTGAATCCCACCTACCAAAATCTGATTGGTTAATTGTTGCCCTTACGCGGACGATGACAGCCATCAGTGTGCACAATGCCAGTCCTATTTGGATGGCTGAACAAACCTGAGACTTGGGCAGCGACTCAGAGGTCTGGAACCAGCCAAGACAGACACTTTATAGATCAAACATTATAACAAGTCCTGTCTCCATCAGACTAAATGCGTTTTTGGATCAGAATATCTGGGTATCCTATTTGGCACTGCCTACACAATTGTCAGCCTTTGCTGTTTACACAGTTTAGGTCGATAACTGCACTCGTCTTACATGTGTAATAACATACTGACATGTGCTGGTTAGCAGCAAGATCCCAGATGGGACATGTGCACTTCTTCATCAAACACTTTTAACACAGCATAATTAATTAGCTTGTCACTGATCAGAAAATAGATTTCTTCCCTCATCATAACACACTGTGGCTTTGCACCAAAATGGGACACATGCATTTATAACCGGATAAGATCTACAAATACACTTAAAGGGATAGTTCAGATTTTTTGAAGAGGGATTGTATGAGGAACTTGGTATTTTTGTACTATGGGCTATCCCAGAAGTTGGCATCACTCTGGTTCCCTCAGCAAAAAGCCAGTGGGATTTTTCCATTGGATTTTAGTGTAGGAAATAAACTCTTCAAGTCAGAGCCACTCAGTGACTAGTGTTTGGCGTGATGTGTGTAGTGTAGGAAGCTAAGAAACGTACTGCTGTGTACATGGCCAGCAGCAAAAAGTATTTTAAAAAAAAATCTATATTAGTATAAGTCCACACCGTATTTAGAATATTTTCACCATTTAACTTTGCCCCCAGACAACCTTGTCTGATAATAAACTGACATTGTGTCGCTGGTTTTGTCAGGGTTCATGGATGATCGAGACCAACAACTCCCATCCTGTGTGAAATAAAAATGACTGTTTTTGTCAAAGGAGTCTGAGGGCTTTGAAGAGAGCAAATAGCGAAAATATTCTAAATTTGATGTATGCTTAAACCAAGATTGATTTTTCTTTTGGCTGCTACACTGGTACTCCTGAAGCTTCCTGTGTCATCCACCAACTACTGTAGGTACAATACAAAACACTGATTATGGAAAAGTGCTGCAGACAACCACACTTCAAATAATCAGAACTACCCCTTTGATCCATAAATGCCTTATTTTTTATATAATACTAAAATGACCGGATAAGAGCCTCGTGGAGGGAATTGCTCAAGTTCTAACTTTCTGACATGTTGGACAAGTGCTCATCAGTGTATTGCACATCCATCCTGCACTGCCTCTCCAGGGAGGCCTCAAACTGCACCAGAGCCTTGCAGTGTGCTGGACTGTGCTCAACAAAGACAGATCTCCCTCATCTTATCCAGTGCTGGAGATTTGAGGGGCAGACTAATGACAGGGAGCTTGTTCTCGGAGCATAGCAGTGAACAATTTAGAAAAAAAAAAGAAGGCTGTGTTGACTTCAAGGCCTGAAGGCTTCCAGATTTCTTGTGCAAATGTAGAGGGGGGGAACAGGGCACAGAAGGGCCCTGACAAACACAATTCTCTACAGCATCTAAAGGAGTCCACGAGGAGCCTCTGCATTAAGATTCTCACCAAATAATGAAAGCTGCAATCAGGGGTCCATCCTGACAACAAGACTCTCCTTTTAGGTGATATTCTTACTCAAGGGTAAACTATAATTATGGAGGGTTCAATTTGGCACTGAACAGAAACAGAACAGAAAACAAGTATTTGGCCTGAGGTATGGTAATGCAATGTCTAGATCAATTGGAGCAGCAGAAGGTACCAATTTGTTTTCAGGTACAGAGACCAATTTCCTTCTCATTAGGACCACACATTGAGCACCGTTTTCATACCCACTAAACAACAGAGATGAACAAGTGTTGCTTTCCTCACACAGATTATGGGATATGTAAGAAAAGTCTCAATGGAGGGCCCACGAAAGACGTCCTATCGAGCCTTTGTGCTCATGTGGGAATACCACTGATCAATTAATGAACTGGCTTGGACCACTGTTGGCTTGAGTATGCAAAGCATGCTTGCAGGAGGAAGGTAATTGACAGCTCAGAAGCCCAGTGGGTGATTTGAGTGATGAGTGTGTTGCATTAGTGGGTTTGCTTGTTTGTCCTCTGATTTATTTTTACCCAGGTAAGAGCACACGCATTATGAATTAATTGAAAAAAACATATTTAAAACAGACGCAGTGGGAGCTGGGCTTAAAGACATTTGCTGTGAAGCAAACTCCTGCAGGAATCATGTTCGATTTAGTACGGGAGGCACCTGACACATTCATATTAACAGCAATCATAAACCTGTGCCAGGTTTATGCAGGTTTTACATGTTCCTTTCACAAAGATTTGATGGTGGGGCGATCTTTTAATTCTCACTGGAAGTAGCAGTTTTTCTAAGTGTTATATGTAAATGGCTCAGGGATATCTAATATTTAAAAAAATGATGATACAAAAAGAAGAATGAGCATCATGATCAATATACTCCTGTTTTCCCAAGATGAAAATGAGACAAAACTAAATTTAAAATACTACAATAAAACACACACAAATTTTTTTTTGTCAATGAATGAACAAGTGGAGATCATCGCCTTGTGATTGGATCACAGCAGCCACGTCGCCCCCCATGAATACTTTATCAACAGCCATACAGTATGTGGTTGTAAAATGAGGGCAAGATCAGTGTTGGGTAATGTCGGGTAATCAGTGTCTTTTCTGTCACCACAGTAACTGTAAACTTCAAATATTGAGACCGTTGAAGCCTCAGAAAATTCTTAAACATATGATAAAACAAGGCTAAACTGTCTTTACTTTTTATGGACTAAAATTTGACTAAAACTCAAAAAATCTGATAAATAAAAATCTGATTTAAACAGATCAAAAGATTAAGGCTAAAACTGAAAAATGAGGATTGAAAAAGAAGGTCTTGTAAATTTCAACTTGAAATCTTGTCGATTACTTTGTTTTGTCGCTCATGGAAATTACTTGTTACTTAATTTAGAGTTAAAATAAGTCCATTTACCTCCTCAGAATGGGCAGTATGTGGATGTGACAGGGTCTGTAGGCACCTCAGCAATGACGGCACACCAGAGAGTTTTGAAGACCGTATGAGAGACTCATGCAGCAACGTTCTTTAAAATTTCTTTCCTTGCGTTGGACGAACAAGATGTTATTTTGCTCATCTTGCTAAAGGGTGCTCTTGACAACTAGTACAATTTTCTCTTACCTAAGAGAAGAGCAATAAATAACATGACCTGCATCTGTCCGACGTGTCATGGCAACAAATCAGCATCATTTTAGGAGTAGATGTGGAAACATAAATGCAAAAATGGAAATAAGTGATGCATTACAGTGAAGTGGGGACAGTCTCAATGGCTTGTTTTGTCCATCATTAAATTGTAACCTCAGGTGTAGCCATGTTTATTGTTGACATTATGTAGATTCAGAAGTTTTATAAGGTTCTCTGATGTGCCCTCTAGTGGAATCCTCCAGTAGCACGCAAAGTACATGGACAGGTGTGCGAATAATACTGATCACAATCAGGTTGTGGTTGATGCAAATGCATGGTTACAACACAAAAACATCTCCACACATACTGTGTTATCTTTTTGTATATTTGAATCTAGTTGCAGTAGGAAGACAACTGGAAGACTCTTTGGTGTTTCTGGTCTTACAATCACATGAACCTAACAATGGATATCTGATGTGAGATCAATAATTTTAACAAGTGTCTAGTGTTTAATTTTATTGGGATATGTATCAGGCTAGAAAGACAGATGGGGAAAGAAATGGAGACAATCAGTCTAATGACTCAGCGCTGAGCTGCTGACTGAGTACAGTGATGATAAAGGAGTTTGGGACTTTGCGTCACACTTTCTGATTATGTATTTTGAGGAGAAAGCAAGTCAGTAATTGGACCCTGGAAAACATTAGGCCATTAATTATTTTCTAAAAAGGGCTCATACGCTCCGTATATCACAGGAAAAATGAGCTGAAAAAATGCTAATCACATGGAAACTGACTTGAAATAAGAAATTTTGAATAAATAAAATACTTTTGCTTTAAGATGACTTTGGCACACATTTGCATGGGTATCTGATTTGATTTGCATTCCTGTGATCCATAGAATGTATTATCTCTGGGCAATTCAGCATCCCCTCTTATCTGGAACACACCCAATCAATAGAGAGCAGCTCTGAATATGGATTAAGGATGGATATCTAAGGAGCAAAACTTACATGAACTGCGAAACAGTTATGCATTAAGAAATCAACTCCTTTATACATACTTAGCTTCATCAGACACCCCACACCCTCAATATCATTTCACATGCTTTACGTTGCACCCTCTTTATCAGCAAATCAGCCAATCAGTCTTCCTATTAAGACCCAAATAAGTTTAAAAAGCAAAGACATTTATGCCGGTAATTAGCATACAATAACCTCATTATGTGATGACCTTATTTTACCTCTTTTAAATGGCATGCTCTCCCCACAACTTTTAAAGGTCGTACTTTATTTTACAGTATACTAATAAGGCATAACAAGCTGTACTTTGAGACAAAACAACAGAAATAATATGTCCTTTATTTGATGGTATTAGACCCTTTATTATGCTCTATTATACTTAATTATTAGGGTAATTGGGGACACATTACAACAGAACTATGCTGTAAACTAAATAGTATCATTCTCCGTGTTTGACCCTTATTATACATATTAAGAGGGTAATTAGGGGCAAATTATGACAGAACTGCACTGTAAAGTAGAGCGTATCATTTTACCACAGTTGACCCTTATTATACTTTATTAGACTGTAATTGAGGATACACTGCAACAAAACTAAACTACTAAACTACAGAGCGTTGTTTCCCATAGTTATCCCTCATTAGACTTCATTAGAGGGTCATTAGAATAGAATAGAATAGAATAGAATAGAAATAGAATAGAAATACTTTATTAATCCCCAAGGGGAAATTCATTAAATTAGGGAGACATTACAAAACTGTACTGTAAACCAAAGTGAAATGACATATCTGCTTCTTGAGAAATACCTTTTTTGGCATGTCCCATAAAATTAGAGGAAGAGCCAAGACTGATGATTACTTCTTTGACCAAATCACAGGAATATTGGCAACTGTAGTCTGTGTAGTCATCCATAGACAAAATAACCTCCTACGTCTATAATTTAGGCTTTTACTTTGTAGATCTGGTTCACGTATTGTGTGGAAGATATACAATTTCACATTTGTTTACAGTACAGTTCTGTTGCAATGTGTCCCTAAATACCCTCTAATAAAGTCTAAAAAGGGTCTAATAATAGGTCTCATACTGTCTAATAAAGAACATATTTCTAGTTTTGTCTAATTTGATTAAGTACATCTTGTTATGTCTCATTAATGTTCTGTAAAGTAAAGTTCAACCCTTTTAAATGCCTTGAAAACACTGACTTAAATGTGTTGAAGTGGCAAAACTATGAGTCACCGCTGGAAATCAGTACTTGTCACCTTTGGAATATTGTGCAGACTGTACATGTAACCAAACATAGGGCTTCGGAGGAAAAGGTACACATTGTACAGTGGCTGAGAACAGTTGAATATCTCCCTTGCCCACAGTCTCACAGCAGAACTCGCAGCTTGATAAATGAGCCAAAATTCAGAAGAATCTAAAGCTAGATAGCTTCCATTCTGCGCCCGAGCAAAGGGAGAAGTGTCAGCTTTTTCATCCCCTGAGTGATTTAGACTGCCATTGGAGAAAACTGATGAGTGCTTTTGAGATTTATGATGCTTTTCCTTGCACCTTAAATATAGACTTTGTAACATGTACTCAGAGCTGCTTTGAAAACCTAATCACACGGCAAAGCTGTGCATAAAAAAAGGTCAAAAGATAGCAATTGAAAAAGCACAAAAACCCCGGGTAGCCCTGTATAATTATGACACTTAAAGCAACACGTGCCACATTTCCCCAAAACAGGCACCGCACACTCTGAAATATAATAGCGCTAACTGGAACCATAAAGGGTTCTTTGGCTTGTCCCCAAAGCAGAACCCTTTTTGGTTCCTGGTAGAACCACGGGGGACCCTTTCAGAGAGCTCTACCTAGAACCCAATATAAAGGGT
>JAJHUR010092849.1:0-11027 GCA_027495735.1 Lutjanus campechanus
ATATTATTTAGAAGCTAAAATAACATGTTATTAGCTAATATGCATGATTATCTTAGCTTGTAATGTGCATGAAATAATGTAATTGTACAAGACTTTTCTTTGTTTTAATACCAGCGTAATATATCAGCTGCCCTACTGTCTAAATATCAGCTTTGACCATTGAAAAACCAGTGTCAGTTGACCACTTGTCAGTTAACCCAAATCTAAAACAAACTCACTCATCACAAGTGACATCTGGCCCTTCAGATAATTTCAGTTTCATGTGCAAATTCCGAGCTGTCTGCCACTGAGAGTCCTACCTTCAGCACCATACAGTGTAGATGAATGGAATTTTGTTTGTGCCACTCAAAACACTGAAAAATTACACTTGAAAATCTCAGCAGCAGCAGAACTGTCCAAAAACAATGTCAGGGTAATCCACATGCTTTTATGTGAGCAGTTCTCATCAGGACACTTTCTATGAGAGAAAATAGGTCCAATTTTCACAGTCGGTGTTTCCATTGCAGGCATTTTTCTCTTTACTGGGTCATCATTTACAATGTTGTTCTTATTCAGAGCAAAGAGTTGCAGTGCCTGTTGAAATCCAAGTTTCATCTGCATATGTAGAACACACTGTTGTTATGCAGAGTCTTTACCCAGAAGGCCAGCCAGGGGGCACACATTTTGCACTTGGTGTCAGGTAACAAGGTGAAGACTATGAGGCGCACAGACACAATGCTGTAGTATATTTCACGGTGCAGAATTCCATTATGATGGGTGATCACAATGTTGCTCTCCTGAAAAATGTCAGTTTTAGGTCTCTGCTGGTATTTCACAATCCAGCCTTATCCGGTGTTATTTCCTCGTCCAGCAGACGATTCATTCACAGCCCTGCTGGAGAGTTATTAGAGTCACACCCCCAGTTTCCAGCTTTTTCTGGCACAGATGATATGGCATTGATTGGATTGTCAGCGTTTCAAGGGAGTGAAAAGAATCCCCAGTAGAAATCTTACTTGTGTAAAACTGCATTCCAAAGGAAAAAGGGGGATTTCTAGGGTGTTTGTAAGAGGCTTTGATATGAGCTTCTTCAGCTGGTAACAGCTTGTATTTTTCCAGAAGAAATAGAGGCTAGAATTTGTGCATTTTTGTGTTGCCAGGAGTTTGTGTTTTTAAAAACAGTCGCATAACATCAATGAAGCAATGTCTGCAGTTGCCGATCAAAGTTGTATTGTCACATTTTTAAATATTTTTAAGAATATGGAGTTGATGATATGGCTATCTTTAGTAGTTTGTTTGGATTGAAGTAGAGTGGAGGTGACATCCAGCCATACGGTGGATTTTTTAGCTTGAGCGGAAATGTTAGTATTATTCATTAATTCAACCAGAGATTCAGCTGGGTGACAGAAACATCCACGCTGATTCATTCATCATTTTGAATAAATAAAAAAATAAACTACAGTTGAATGTCATCTAGTTTCTGATAATATCACACTTGATCATTCTGTCAAAAGGGAGGTGTGGGAAAAAAAATAATATCACAATCTCAATTCATGATCTACATTGCAATCTTTTTTCTCAATTTTGAAATACCCTGTAGACTATAGGTTGACTTGAAATACTCTGTGCATTTCTCCATTTGTACAACTAAAACAAGTACTCACTACTCAGTTCCATTGTTTACAGTACGTCACCCAAGGAAGAGCTGCGTGAAGTAATTCATCCCATCAGTACAGCCATCTAGTTAGTGATGGCACTCTATTTGTTTGTTCCCATAGCAGGGATGAGGTTATGTCAAGTTTGGAAACAAGACAACTTTTTTTGTTGGTTTATTTAACAGGGACAGTGCACATTAATAAACATTATTGTAAATGCTCCAGAGTTAGCCAAGAGGCTTATTTTTTTCTATCTGTAGTCCCTGGACAAATGTTGCGTAATCACCCTAAAAAAAAATGAATATAAAATTAAAATTCCAAAGTTATTCATCATTTCAAAGAATGCACAACAATTATAAAAAGAAAAGAGTATTAATGTTAATAGAAACATCATTCAGGACACCCTCATACTACCTTACCAAGTACTACTTATAACATGCAACACAGAGGCTCATAAAACAACACATGCAAAGCAAATACAATTGAAAACATAAAAACATTAAAGTTACAACAAGGAACTTTCATATTTAGTTGAGTTTAGAGGACTCTGTAGGCAAGACCGGTAGCGTTGTACTGCTCATTGTAACTTTGCCTGGGGAAATGTAAACACAGCCTTGATTCATCTGATTTCAATGAGAATCAGACCTGGTGGCAGGCATTAAGAACAACAACATAGAAATAGCCAGTCTTCTCACTGATGGTCTTGCTTGCTTGTGTAGGCTATATAGAGAAAGTAAATAGTGGAAGCCTTAGATCACATCTTCGATCTAAAATCATCAGATTGCCACCCCGTGACGTCAAAGTCTTGGCACAAAACTTCACACACCTTCAAATACAAACCCATGCGTACAGCAGTTACACACAAAAATGTACTCTATGCGTCCTCACACAAACACACTCGCAGGGAACATGAGCATGCGACCCACCCTCAGGATGTAAGGAAATGAGGCCGTCTTCCTTCCCCGACCCTGAGCAGGCTGGAACTGAAGCCTGGCCTTTTCACAGCCTTTCCACAGCCTTTCCACCCCCGCCATGCAAACTGGGAATTTACAGTCCAATAATAAGCCTCCCAAAAAGTAGCTATTCATCATAGGATGACAAACAACCTAGCCTTCAGTGAATTTTGCTTTGAGTTTGAGACTCCAATTTGTTTTCACATCCATTCTGCTCTGAAGGGATTTGTGACCATGCTGTTATTTTCTCAGATTTATGTCTTCAGAAACCTCCATTTTGGCTCCTCCAGAGGAGTGCTGTCTGATGATATAGGATGATAACACGGCAGCAGTACGTTTTAGTTTGCTTTGCTTTCTGCAGTACTCCAGCTCGCTCGTGTTCAGAGGAACTCTTCCATCAGTCGACGACTCTAGCAGCAAATACGTCAACCCCCCCTGTTGCAACGAGCCCTGTCATCACGTCAGGGAAACATCCACCTGTGGTGGAGCAGCAGCAGGAGGAGGAGGAGGCGGCGGTGAGGAAGGGAGTCGCCGGTGCCCTGTCAGTCGCAGATGCGGAGCGGGATGGGAAACCGGGCCTCCAAACCTTAACCTCTCCAAAACGCGCCACTACGCCGGGTACCTCCCCCTCTCATCCTGTGCCTGCTGCCATGGCAACCACTACGACAGCATCAACTGACACAGGCCGACGGAAGGGAAGGGCGCGGAGTGAGAGTGAGGACCCGCAAGGATCTTGGTTGGACAGCAATCCTCCAGCAACGTGAGCCCCGTCCAGCAACTACACCACATTTTATGACCGCGTTGAAGTAGAACTACACAGTTCAACTTTAAAACCAGTGGATCTACTCCAATGATCCTTTTGAATTCTCAATCTCAGCATGTGACCTCGACCCCAGGCCGCAGTGCTACTACATGGATGACTTAACTACCTAAAGATTGCATGACATTTTTAAATGAATGCAAATTGAAATTGTTTTCTAAAAAACAGTTCTTATTGTACTGAATGCATGGAAACTCTGAAAAATCTGTATTTTTTCTCATTTCCTTGCTTTTTTCTGTTACTGAGAAATTTGGAGAAGAAAAAACATCTGAGAATGTGGTCTTTGATTAACTGTGCATGACTTTAGTTTGCATCCTTTGATCTCTTCAGGAGACCCAATTAGGAACAGCAATGGACACTGAATTGAATTTGATTAGATTTCAAGTAAAAATGATTTGGCTATTCTGGAATACATTCATTTGTCCAACTGTTATCAAGCAATAATTGATCATTGCATGTATGCCAATAAATGAGTCTGGCTTTAACTGAAGCCCCACTGTATCACAAGCTGACATTTTCTAACACGAAACATGCGGCAAATAGATACTTAACTACAACATACCATATGGCAAATAGCCATCTCAGAAAACCGTCTATCTGGTCTTGATTTAGTGAGGCTTCTCTTAATTTCGTCTCCTTGTTCTCTTGTGGCGAGAAACCACAGGCCACGCTTTCTCTCACACCCCTCCAACATCACAGAGGCGGCTCCATAAAAAAAAAAAAAAAAAAAAAAAGACTGTGCAAAGACCTTTGTGGTGAAGACCAAACCTACAAGTGGTGGTCACAGACAGAAAAAGAGCCACATCCTTGATGTTGCTCTTGTGCCGTCTAATAAAAGATGCATGTGCTTCTTTTTTAATATTTTAGTGTCAGCTGCGTTCTAAGATCATTGCCATATGCATCTGTAGTGTGCTAGCAGTGTTTTGTTTGCAGTGATGCAGTGATCTCTTGTGTTCTGCTCTGGCTGTGTTATGGATAAGACTGCCCCCTTGTGCTTGGTTTGAGGATGATCATTAAACCTAGAAGCAGACAAATAACACCACCAGGCACACTTGTTGAAAACTTTATTAATCAACCTTCGCTTGTATATATTCTATCATAACAAACTCATTCTCAGCTGTGATCACATCACTGTATGTTAGCTAACAATCAAATATTCCATCACTGTGTTTTAATATTCACATGAGTGAATGAAGTGTTTCTCTGTTGAGTGTACTTGTATTCATTTGTGATTGTGCTCTCTCTCCATGATCTCTGCCTTCTGTAGATTCAGCCACACACATAGTGTGTCAGATGACCCACAGTAAGTTGTCCTTCTAACACTCAGAGGCTCAGCTGTCTTGGCCAGCGTTGTTCTGCACTATAAAACAAAGTCCACTCAATAAGTCATTTTTTCTTTCATTTAATGTTACAATTGGCTTTTTCTTTGTGCAAGTGGGAAAATCTGCTAAAGGCTGAAGTGAAACCATTGACAACAAACTACTGAAACATTCTTTTTAAGACACATACGCAAATGTTTTGTGACAGTTTTAAATGTCTTCATGTTTAACCATTTTTAATGATGGCAGATGGCCCCTCATTTGACACTGGAATTCTCTTCTGCAGCCCACTGAAACCTTTAATCACCCCTATGATGAACATGTAAGACTAATCATACCAATGATAAGATATGCAGTAAGGTGCATTCCAGTTTTAATGTGACAGGTCACCAACCATGTAACACTGCAACACACTTTATTTAAATCCCATCATTTTGTTTGTTTTAGTTATGATTACTTTTTTTTAAATAATCAAAGATATTTTATGATCATTTTAAACTTGATTGAAATCTAAACATCCAAAATTGAAACCTAAACACATCTCAAGACCCACACCCCAGTGGGCTGCAGCCCACACATAATTAGTGCACTGTAGAAAAAAAAAAAAAAACATTGAGAAAGAAAAACTGTTTGAAGTAAACTAAACAAAGTTTTACCAACTAATAATGTTTTGTTGGGATATTTTACTTCTGTTCTTTAGATAAACTTGAATCTTTGAGTTTTAGAAACCCCTGAAAATTTGTATTTAAAAATTGTTTACAGGCAGCTGTGAACCTAATTAGTCATTGTTTTGGAGCTTAAAAATTAAATGATTGCCATTGAAAATATTTATTTTATCAAACATCATTCATTTTCATGTCATTGAGTTCACTAAACAAATTTTTGAGGGGTTTCTAAAACTTAAATATTCAAGTTTATTTAAAGAAGAGAAGTAAAATATCTCAACAAAACATAGTTAGTTGGTGAAACTTTTTCAAAACTTTAGAGTTTGAGTTGGTCTCAAAACTCAAAAATCTATTAAATTAAAATGTTGCGTTTTCTCCACTTTTTAATTTATTCTGAGATCCCGCACAAAAAATATTCAGGCAATATTTTGAGTTTTTATACAATCAATTCATTTATAGAACCACACCAAAAGAAGATGGTACTTAACGCAGATTCTGTTTTCAGGTTTAAGTAGGAGTAATTCCAATGAGTCATTGCTGATTATTACTGTATTTGTTACAAGATGATCTTGTGTGATTTAGGACAACAAAAATTGTCTTCACATAGAAAACATGATGTCTCCCAGTGAAGCAGATTTTTCCCACTTGTATGACTTATATTAAAAATAACAAGTTTCATGACTTGTTAGAGTGGACATTTTTGACAGTGCGCTTCAACAATGTCCCCTCCACTGATCTGAAATATAATGAAAATATGTTTTTAATAAATCTATTGGACACGCTTTTTTGCCTTTTTGGCTGGCGACAGTCCTCTCAGATTTATTCCAAGTGCCTGCAGTATTGTGGCTGTGCAGAGGATTTACTAAACTGTGCTGCTGCGATTCCACATCACTGCTTCTGCCAGCTGCATGTTTCATGTAACACAACTATTTTCATCTAACAACCACCCCCCCTCCCAACATCCCACATAAAAAAAAAATCATCATGGCAGTCTCCTTTGCTGCTAAATGCTCTTGCAAAAATTGCTGCTTTTTCATGAAGCAGGAGAGAGGATTCATAACCAGGAGATGACTCAAGTGTAAATACTTGGTTTAAAAGTTTTGATTTAGAGGAGCAGGTGTTACTCAGTGTTGCTCTGGTGCATGCACAAGTCTGTACCTCCACCTGTCCCACCGGCCCAAACTTTTACTTGTGGGTCATCTCTTAGGTTGAAAACTCCTGCTGCAAGTTTCCGTGGTCCATTCAGTGACCAGTAGGCTCTGTAAACATCTGACCATGAGTAAGCACTGTAAAATTAAAGAATTGTAATATTTTTATATGACTCCTTTTGTAATTTTAAGCCGAGCAATACCTTTGTATCTTGGCAATACATCAATTTTCTGAGTCGAAAAACAGTTATTACAATCCAGACTTTAATGTGTGGGACAATTATTAAAGCGAGAATATAATTAAAGTCTGTGATGAATAACCAGTACAGCTGCATGCTTCTAACAATAAGGCTTCACTCTACTGTCTTGTGTGTAATATAAAACTAGATGCCTTAACATGACTGATTTACTGACAAATATGAAGGCCAGTGTAAACTTTCTGTGACTTTGTCTGTGTCCGTAGTGTTTGTTGTTGAAGTTTTACAACCATGGGCACCTGCACCTGCAGCTGATCATTTTAAATGTCTCATTAAATGGCATCTTAAAGGGAAAATTCAAATTCTCCACTTTTTTATGTGGATGTTCAGTCAGTGTTGATGGTTAATGTAGTCACTGAAACATTCAGTTCCTCAGTGGTCCCATATTGACTGAGAAAGATGAGTTCTCATGCTGCAAAATCAGTTGTTCTTGCACCAGTGACATCATAGTGATGTAGTCGGTGTTGAGGAAGAATTACAGGCTATTTCTTATAGCTTGGATTTCTAGTCTGTGCCTCTACATTGCCAGGGGATGTGTTAGATGAGTATTTTTGTCACCTAATGCTTTGGATTATTTAAAAAAGTATAGATATTCTACTTATTCTAATAAATTAGTCATGCCTACAGGGTGAGCATGAGGTTACCTGTGAAGATGCACAGGTTCTTAAAGGACATCTTATTTTGGTATCTCTACAGGTTATTCTGTTCTCTGTCATGACGGTTTGATAAATCATATTCATATATGAATGTATGTTTTGGGTGGAGCATCACCTCAAGGAAGATTTAGATTTCACTGCCATCAGCCACTGCTGAGTGTTGGATTAGATTAGAGGATCACTGTGTTTTTACTGTGTTCCATATAACTGTATGAAACACATGTAAGGGTGATTCAAGACCTACATCACCTTGTCAGGGTTTATTTTTCAGTAATGACCTGCTCACTGTATATTCTCCTGCTTACTACACAGCTACTTGCTAAAAAAAATCCATAATTTAACACAAAGTATTGATTTAAAAATGATTTTATAGCTTCTGATAGTCTAAGATCATAACTGCGTCCATGGCAATAGTCTGTTATTCATAACAATGGTATGCTACTCTGAAATAACAGACCATACTGTAGGATCCAGTAATTGACCAATCAGAAGCAAGCGTTCAACACGTCTGTGTCGTAACAACGTATAAATATATTGTACTTACAGTACAGTGTACAGAGGGAAATTTAAGGAATCACGAGCGGCAGTATAATTGTGCTGGAAATTACATGTAAACACATGTTTCTCATTGCCCACATTCCCCGTCTTTCTCTCCCTCCCCCCAGGAGTGTGAGTATGATCGACATGCGTGGTGAGGAGGAGGCCATCTTGCAGCCCCACAGTCAGGTGCGTCACCAGCTGATGCACGACCAGTACAACAAGATGAAGGAAGAGGACGATCACTGGCAGGACGTGAGTGTCTCAGATTTGTCTGACTTCTCAGTCTTTCTGCATTTATTTATTTATTTCTGATTAAGATGATGCCGTCCTTATGTTTTCCTGGATTGAAATGACTTTTTAACTCCCAGTTAGATCTTTGTCTCATCTGCACAGTTTTTGTCTTCATTGTTTAAGGAGAGAATCAGTTTCATGCAATGATTTTGTGCCTGCAGGCCGAAGCACAGACTCCAGTGATTTTTTTTTTGCTGTGCCCCAGTTTAACAACTTAAATCATTTTTCTGGGGCCACAGCGGTGCTTCAGGTCTCACAGCACTGTTGAACCGAACCCTCTTGCCTTGTTCTACTGGGAACTGAAACACTTCCAATCTGTGTGTGTGTGTGTCAGGACCTGGCCCGATGGAAGAATCGGAGGAGGAGCATTTCCCAAGACCTGATCAAGAAGGAGGAGGAGAGGAAGATGATGGAGCGGTTGATGTCAGGAGACTCATGTATCTCCTCAAGGAGGAGAAGCATCAAGACTTACAGAGAGATAGTGGAGGACAAGTAGGTGAAACACACACCAACAGGATGTTTCATTTGTATTCAGCTAAAAAAAACAAAACAGTATGTGCAGAACAGTACTAGTATAATGGAAAACTAGGTCTTTCCTCAGAGAAGATAATTTATGTTCATCATAATTCCTGTTAGTGGACACAAAGGTGACAGCAACTCCTCCTGGTGTTTATTTAAGTAGGTCACCCACAGAGAAAATTTGAAAAAGGAAGAGCAGGTCTGCTCGATTTACAGTGAAGTAAAAGAGACTATACACAGTAGTCAGAAATTTTCAGTACTGTTAATGGCTTCAATACTGTTTCCTTAACAACACGTTTTCTTTTTTTATAAAAAAACAAAATTAAAATTACATTACAAATCTTTAGTTTCATTTTTCAGGTCATTTTTTTCATACTTAAAGCAGTTTCTCATTATAAAAATATAATCTATTCACCACAGTGTGGTTAAACTTAACTTGTTTGTCTCATCTTTTAGTTCTATGTTTCAGCACCTTGGCATTTTTCCACTCAAAGCAGTTTTACAACATGCAAAGTAAACCACACCTCGGGGATTAACTCCTGTGATACTGAAATTTGTTATTGAATGTCAAGGCTTCTTTATGCTTGATTGAATTGAAGCAGTTTGGTCAGTGCCATAAAAGTATTGAAGTTTGTGAATCAAGCCATAATACCGAGCAAACACTGAATGTTGAATGACCGTTGTTTAAATGTCAAGACATCTCGTCATTCAGAAATAGTTCCAAAATGTAACTTTTGCCAACGCCCTGGACCAGGGGTGTCAAACTCAATTTCATCTTTGGCCACTTCAGCGTTAGGATTGCCCTCAAAGGGCCAGTTGTAAATGTAAGACAATACAATTGTATCTGCATCACATAAATGCCTCTGCATTTGATTAATATTGATTTTTATAACAATTATTATAAGCTCTAATAGCAAAAATCTAGGAAAAAATCACGGCCAGTAGACATTCAATTGTGCAACAATTTTGTATTAAAAAATGAAACAAAGTTGTGTCTGTGAACAAACTTAAAAACTGTTATAAATATGAGTATTTTTGCAGTAAGATGATCAGCTGCTCTGTTTCATATGAAGAGTGCTGCAGTTCTGATCAGTGTGTTTGAACAGTGATGCTCCGTGTTACCTGCTCTCACAGTCACATGACGTCTCTGCTGTCAGACACGTTTTACATAAATGATCTGCAGCAGTGTTTCTCAGCTTTCTTAAAAAACTCCAAACTTGTTCTACATTTGCACATTATGAAAGTCTGGTGGTGCAACGCGGTACAATGTTACTTCTGTTTCTTTTTTCATCGCGGTCTGCTCTGATGAAATGACGAGGAGACACAGAGGGAGGAGGGAGCGCTTGTTTTGTGTGAGCGCAGCAGCAGGCGTCCAGTAAGAGCGGTGCAGACAGAGACAGGAGGAGAGAGAAAACGGAGGAAATTTACAGTGGCAGCTCCTTGATGCCAAAAATGAAACATATGCGCGTCCTAATGAGATGCATCTAGCTACTAAATGACTTCAGTGTGTTTGTAAAAGGGATGCATTCTCGGACATGTAGTTATTGGACACCAGTCTTCTGTAATGCAGTTCAGGCTTGTATAATGCAAATTATATTTTTGGAAACTTCTTGCGAGCCACATAAAATGAGATGGCGGGCAGGATTTGGCCCGCGGGCCTCGAGTTTGACACATGTGCCCTGGACGTTACCTTGCCATCAGCTGGGTGTCCTTCCTGGCCACAAACAGCTTATTCAACTTTTCTGCTAATGTCTATGTACACAGTGTGCATTCAGCTTTATAAATCCTAATAACTGAAAATAATATGTCTAAATAATGGTGTGACTTTAGTTCCATATGGGTTTTGAACTGGGTGGAAGTCCTGTTCTGTTGATCCACCACGTCCTGCTCACCACATGTCACTGTTAATACTACTCACTTGACTTTGTGGTTCAAAAGCCCGGAAGGCAAATGTCTCCCATGTGTTTGGCTCTAACAGACACCACGGGCTTAAAACAATGAGACAGGAATATAATTTACATGTAAATATACATAAATTATATAAACATGTTTTTTTATATTTAAAAAATTCTTTACATGGAATGAACACCATGTAGCCATCAGATCATATCAATTTCACAACCAAATTTATTGTCAATCAAAAGTATATACACTGTCTGGCCAAAAAAAAGTCACACTCTAATATTTTGTTTGACCCCCTTTAGCTTTGATTACAGCACACATTCACC
>JAJHUR010092850.1:0-12662 GCA_027495735.1 Lutjanus campechanus
TAAGAGCAAAATTGGTCGATATACCACAGACCAGCAGAAGGCTGTCCACACAGCTGCTACAGTTGCACCTCTTACAGGTCGGAGACGCTCAGGAAAACCGTAGATCTGTAGATACAAATAAGCATCCAAACAACCATTTCATCCCTAAAGCCACATCAAAGTCCAGACAGCATCTTTCTGGGCAGAGAATGAGATGTTTACAGTTATAAAAGACACCAAGTGGCTCTTCATATTAAAGCATTTCAAAATGATGTGATGCTCATGTATCACCTCAGTTCCTTCCCTGTTTTTCATCCTTCGTGGCCCCCCTCTCCTCTCATTTGTCTCTCTCTACAGTTGAACTACACCTCTGACAGTTTATGTCCTCTCTCTCCTCCTTCACCTCCTCTCTACGCCTCAGCTAACACAGCCGTCTCGCTTTCCCCCGTCGGCTGCTCAAAGCCTAATATTCAGGCTCCCGCTGCGAGGCAGAGAAATGAACACGGCGAGAGAAAATTGAAGTCCATCAGTCACCACCGGTGTGGATGGTGTTTTAAAAGCTGTGGGCCGCTGGCTGCCAAAAGATCAGATTGACCTTTTGGCTTTGAATGTGTGTGTGTACCTGATAATCTGCTATTTGGATGGTTCAGCCCGCGCACTGTCCTCAAGACGAGACCTTTTCACTTCTGCTACCATTTGACAAATACCACCATAAACACACACACAGGCAGATGGGGGTACACAACACAGAAACAGACACGGGGAATTCTCACACACACACACACACACACACACACACACACACCGTATGGTAGAGGGTGAGATAAATGAAGAAAAGTGGGGCTGATGTTTCTCTAAATGAGATGTCACACCTATCTAGGGTTGGTCTCTCCACACTGATATGAAACATTAATCAATATATGGCTCACAGGGACTATCTGTACTGTATGTGCCAGAACATACACACACACACACACACACACACACTACAATATTTACTATGTCAGCCCTTGAGAAGTTAATGTTTCATGAAAGCACCAACGAATGTATGTTTTTTCACACTGGGACGATGTGAAGGATAAATGGAGACCTTTTGTTCTTTTTTTCATGTTATGCACGCATGTGTGTGTGTTTGGATGAACGTCTGTAAGGCCGTGTTCAGACTGTCATTAGTGCTGCTTCAAAAACACACCCTCCTCATTCATTTCAATGAGACCACTGTGATGGAAACATGGGTGTCCTAACTTCGAGGACTCTAAAAAAAAAAAGCAGAGTTGTCCGGCAAAAGGGTAGAGACTAGCTGAGATCTTACATCAGCCAGCTGGATAAGTTCGAGCACACATTCCTGGCTGATTAGTTAACAGCACAAATACTGCATTTCTACTGTTTACTGTTCTCAAGAATGCTGGTTAAGTGATTGTTGCCATGATAAATTCTGGCTGCACTGTGTGCATTAGTGATGTGCAGATCTGCTCTGAGTTCATCAAAGTCTGCATGTCTGCATAAATCATCCACCTGCCATCTATCTGAATGTATTATTTTCTCCAATTCTGAGACCTGCTCCCGCACCTCTACCCTTCTCTGTAGACTATATTATCTTATAAATGCTACGTTATCAGCTCCCTCTAGTGGTATGCAAAGGAATATTAGAAATATTTTTTTAATTAAATAAAATAATTTAAAAAACAATTAATACTGTCAAAATACTACAAACGATGAACATTCATAAAACATCAGATTACTGAAATGTTGCAATATCATCCTGTCATGCAGTCATGTTTATGCACGAAGCATGCGTATACGTCATCCATCTGCCAGTTACAAGCTAAACTGTGATGGCAAGATATTAAGCAGAGGTAAAATGAAGAGGATGAGACTAAATGCTTCAAAAACACTGCAATCGTGGCTCCAAACGGGAGGAGTGCAGCTCAGGAGGAGAAAAGCTGCAGCAAATATTAGCACTATTTAAACAGCAAACCTAAAAACTGTAGTTATAAACGATAGGAGGGAGGACACAGAATCAAATAATCAATAAAGTTATGCTGCTGTCTCATGTAAAATCATTTGAAAGGTGGACAAATCTCCGTAGAGCCTGTCACCTGTAGCTCTTGATTTAACAACTCGCTGTGGCTGTTTCTACTTGCACTATTCTTCACGGCCATATTTAAAACTTTAAGTCACAGTACATGTCCATATATTAGAGTTGCAACGATTAATCAATTAATTGATTAGTCAATCAAAAGAAAATCAGTTGCAAACTTTTTGATAATAAATTAGTTGTTTGTGAATTTTTCGGGCAAAAACATCAAATATTTACTGGTTCCAACTTCTTAAATGTAAGGATTGGATGCTTTTCCTCATCATTTATGTTTGGTAAATGAAGACTTTGGGTTTTAGACTGTTGTTTGGACAATTATGGGAAAATTGAGCATTTTCTCCTATTTTGTGACATTTTATAGACTAAATGATTAATCGTGAAAATAACTGGCAGATTAATGTATCCTGAAAATAATCATTAGTTGCAGCCCTAATCCATATCTTGATGCATAGACAAATTTTCATTTAAGAATAGCACTGTTGACAAAGCTCTCCACTACTTGACATTGCACATTCTAGGGCTGATACACAATAAATAACCCAAATGATTGTGAGGTGGCAGCTTTTAACGTGAGGCAGCAGAAACTGTTTGGTTTGTATTAGCAGCGATTTATTACAGCTCAGATATGGCTGAACACGATCAGTGAAAAGTAAAGCATGGCTGATATCCAAAAATATGAGCAGGAACATAGTAGCGAAACTAAAACACAGATAGCCAGTTATTAGCTACAAAATATTGAGAACTGAAGATGCCTTTAAAAACAGCACTTTTTCTCCTGCACACACACACACACACACACACACACACACACCTGTTGAGCCAGTAGCTCCAGGGAAAGGCTTTGGTTTGAGGGGGATTGTCGTGTGTCGGCCCTGTTTGATTGGATGCTGTGAGACTCAATGTGACCTGAGTTCACAAATCTTCCTTCACAGTATTTAATTTTCTCACCTGTATCTGTAGTAACACTTCCACATCATTACAGCCTTATTAGAGGCAGTGTCTTTGCTTGCTTGCTTGCTTGCTTGCAT
This sequence comes from Lutjanus campechanus, assembly GCA_027495735.1. Lineage (NCBI taxonomy): Eukaryota > Metazoa > Chordata > Actinopteri > Lutjaniformes > Lutjanidae > Lutjanus > Lutjanus campechanus. The sequence goes on from JAJHUR010092850.1 coordinate 3,106, forward strand.
GCTTTCACACCACCTCATGTTGTTCCATGTTTTGTCGAGTCACAGCTGTTCTCTGGCTCTGACTTCTTGTGTTTTGCTCCAGGATGGTGTGGCTGAGTGGGCATAATGACCCAGAACATCAACAGACTGCTGGAGTCACATTTAAAAACATTTACTTCAGTGATTCAACCACTGAAATATTTATGCAGAGATGACAGGGACGGGGACAGAGATGACTGAGAGGCGGGCTTTTAACTTGTCCTGTAATGGATTTGAGCTGTGAAGTTATGAGACCACATTCCTGTGTCATCCCAGACTTTTCATCAGTCATTCAGCTCTTCATTACTTCAGTCTCATGAGGACCTTAAACTCAACCATGGCAGCCTTTCACTACCATGTTCTTGCTCTCCAAGTTCAGTAATCACCCTCGTAGTGTCACTCTAGTCTCTCGTAGCATGTCTACTGTCTCTTATTAGGGTGTTTTCATCTATTTTTCAGAGATGTGATTAAGTGTTGATGAACAGTTAGACAGTATGTGATGGTGAGTGACAGGAGATGGAGGAAAATAACATGCAACAGTGGTTTACCTGAGCCCAGAAATTACCCACCTTCCTCCAGCTGCTTCTCGCAAACCTGGATTCAATTCATTTAGCCTTTTAGGTCTAATTCTCCACAGCCGAACTTGGCATTTTGAGTTTCTGCACTCAGACCTCCTTCACTCTTCATGATTTGCATTAAGTCCCTTCAGCTCTGGTAAAAATTTGGAGCCCTTTTATCCTTTAACCTCCTGCAGTCTCAGCTGTACTCTCAGCCACCTGGTCCTGGTCCTGCTCACTTAACCCCTCAATATTTTGGATTCAGTGCCAGCCCTGTGGCCAACAGCCCTTGTGGCACTAGTCCTAATCAGATTTTAGCCAGTCAGAGTAATTATAGTTTTGTATTTTTCATTAGTTTTCATTTTTGTTTCATCTTTCACTTTTCTTTTCAGTTCAGTTTTGTTTCAGATAGTTTCCAGAAAGGGTTTGCTTGTTTCAGTTTAGTTTTTATTGTTTAAAAATGCTTAGTTTTTATAGATTCTGTAATAGTTTGATTTCTTTTTATTAGAATTTGAAGGTTATTGTTGGCGCAAAATCAAAAAAGTTATATACAAATACAACACTTTGTAAAGGCAATTAACTCACAGCCATATAGAGATCCCAGTCTCAAAAAACACCAGTACTTCCTCATGCTGGTTGTGTTGACAAATTTGATCAAACAGATTTCTGCAGGAATGAATCCCTGTCAGTGATGAGCTGATGGGCTTTGAGTTAATTCAAATCAACATGTACACATTAATCATCCACCTGCCACCCATCTGAACATATTATTTTCTCTGATGAAGAGACCCACACCCACACATCTATCCATCCTTGTAGGCTATATTACCTTTTAAATTATGTCGAGCAGCAGAGAGACTTCTTTTAGTAATTTCTTTTAGTAGTAATGTCACTGCAGCAAATATTGTTAATTTTTAAGCAGAAAACTAAAAACTGTGGTTTTAAACTTGACAGGACAGAAGAAACTCTTCAGAGGAAACAGAATTAAATAATCAATACCCAGATTAACCACACTACCTGCAGTTATAACATCAGTTCACGCATCACTAGTCTCTAAAAACCTGAAGATGAGTTGATATATTAGCATCCCCTGTTCCCGTAGTGGGTTTTTTGAATGGATTTTTTGTTATTTGCCTGAAATAAAGTCTTTGGTCAACACAACCTTAAGAGCAGTTCATGTTTTGTACGACAAGAAAATAGAAAATAGGTCAGTAAATACTTCATAAATAGTGAATTTTGTAGCTTTCTGTCTTAAAAAAGACAGCTGTCAACAAGTGGCTAAGCGAGATTACAGAGATTATGAGGAGAGATGGTGGGATACCACTTTTTCATGTCTGATACTGAGGCTGCGACCTTGAGTATCTGATGATACAATACCAATCTGATACCGTTTTTACCCTCTCTTAAACAACTAAGCTGTTTGTAATACATCTGTGTGGGTGCCCTTTCACCAGCCCACAACAGGACTCAGTTATGCAATACTGCTGCTGATTTTCATTAAAACTTTTTCAGCATTTTTGACTGCTCAGTCAAAAATCTTGTGACGCTCCCCTCTTTACAGCATGTCCCTCAAAGTTTAGTCAAGCATTTACATGTTAGTTTTGGCTAATGGATCGAATCTGATTATATTTTGTCCTTTTTAAAATCTCTGACCTGATATCTGATCCACTGATGTTGGCTAATATCAGACTGATACTGAGTATTGGATCAGCACATCCCCAGATGTTGGGGCCAGTAAACACCTTCACACGTAACACCAGTCATTTAGTGGTGATGACGTGAGGTCATGTGACTGTGGTATAGCTCGTTTATAGCTTTAGCTAACATTAGTGGTTTTGTTTGTCAAGGTTATCTTGCTGAAGAAAATATATCAGTATCATAAACTTTTGTTTTCTGCAATAATCCAAAATCCAATGAAAAAATCCAACTGGCTTTTTGTGGAGGGAACCAGAGCAATGCTAACTCCCAGGCTGTTCTATAAAAATGTGCCATCCCTGCAGCACTTCATTGACAAAGACTAAAACTAACGTCATTTCATCTACATTTTAATTTTGTTTAGTTTAGTTTTGAAAGTGCACAATGTTGTGCACAATGTCTTCAGTCTAGTATTTATTTTATTTCAGTGAACTAAAATGTTTTTTCGCAACTAGTTTTAGTTTTTGTTTTAGTTTTAGTTAACTATAATAACCTTGGTCATAGTTTCAGGCTCATTTCCTTGTGTTTTTGCCCCTCAGCCCAGACCACAGTCCTCTCAGCCCACATACAGATCCCAGCAAGACTGTTGCTGTTGTTTTCCAGCTACGTTAGACATAATCTGAGCCTTTGTCAGAGCCACACTCCCATCCTTGTGTGAATAGTTTTCATGAAAGACACATTATTTCCTTGCTTGTCTCATTGTCTCATTGCCAAGACAAGAAGGGTGGAGACTAGGAGTTTAGTTGTGTCTGTATGTGTGATTTTATTCAGAGGAAAAGCTAAGAGATTAGCTTAGCAGTCAACTACAGGCTGCCTGCAGTATGTGGGTTTATTCAGAAGGAGGTTGGGAGATTTGTTAGCTGCTGTGTAGGTTGCAGTCTCCTGGGTTTTTCTGATGACATCTGTCATGCCACTGCTGCTGCAGGCTGGAGCTTTAGATGTGAGCTAATCCATCAGTGTATCGGATGACTTTGACAAGCCTGTGTGTCTCTTAAGAGTCTTGTTCTTGTCATTTTTATGAGGCCACTCATTTTTCCTGAATTATATCTTCAAGCTTGCCAATTACCAGACTGAAGACAGAAAAAGAAATCCATAACTTGCTCTCTGAATTACCATCTCGGTGTAACGAGATGTACAATTTGCCAATTTAATACTGTCACATACACCAACACACACGAAAAAATAAGGATATTTGTGACTCATCCTTTTCTGACGTTTTCCTTTGAATCTGTTGTCGCCGCTGCTCTTTTGACATCATTTACACCGGAAGTAGATGACACAAATAAACCAGCCTCCAGAGGGCCACTTCTGCTTTTGGCAGCTTGAGAAGAGGCTCACATAGACACTTGTCACTCTGTCTCTCACCTCCCTTATCTGTGCATCATTCACAGCGAAGTCCAACTGAATTTAGACACCGAGTTTGTGGTTTTTATGCACATGATTGTTTTGCATGAAGTTTGACGCAGATTGCTTTAGAGCAGATTCAGAGAAAAGAGAAACGTCAAAGTGAACCTCCTCCTGTGCTCTGTGAGTGGGACCAGGATCTCCACGCTGAAACCTTCATGTTTTTCTTTTTCTTTCTCCTTTTCATGCCACCTGCGCGCTTTTAGTATCATGCGGCTCTTCTTCCTCCTCATATACATATCACATAGATTTCTCCATAAATTTGTAACATCCTCCAGTCAGAAAAGGTCAGGGCAGAACTCATTTTAAAGCTGCCTGGGGTTGGTAACATTGGAAAAACCAGCAAGAGTAAGTTATTGGTTATTGATTGCTGTCATGATGGAAAGAGAATCTCAACAAATATAACAAAAAAGCTTTCTGAAATAAACCACCTATCCTTGCTTCTCCAGGTATGTCTTGGGATTTTGCAGCAGGCATACATTATTATTGCAGTATACTGCAGACATGCAAAAAGCCTGCCTGTTATTGGCTAGTTGGCTACTCGTTGCCTCTGTCAGTTAGGTAGAGGGTAGGTGTGCCTTGAGACTTTGTTATGCTCTGTGGTGTGCCTTGGGCGCACAAAGTTTAAAGCGATATTCCACCTTGTGAGAATAACCCACTCAGTATGTACTCACCACTATGCCGATGTGATGATGGGTGAAGATCTTCAGTTCACAAAACAATCCTGGAGTTTTAGGAGAAACAGGGTAGCAGCCTCATCCAGTACAATGGCAGTGAATGGTGACCACGCGAGAGCCTGATAATCATACTGAATAAACATTTCATTTCACTTTATTATTCACTTTGACATGGTATTCAAGTTTTCTTTTTGGAAGTTGTTTGTATTTTGTCTTAACCAATCAAAAGCAAGTGATGTATCTGTACTACCAATGACATTTTCTGACAGCATGGTAGCTGCAGTAGTGGTTGTTTGGAGCCGTTAAATGGAAACAAAAGAACTATTGCTGTTTCCAGTGAGATACAGTATTTTCATTTCTTGTTTTAGTTTTGAGATGAAACCAAGTAGCTCAAGAAGAGAAGAGTCGTAAATTTAGTGAACTGACTCAGTAATGTCAGCTAATATCTAAAGTTTGCTAATGTTAGCTAACATTAGCCACCAAGACCAAGTGAGGTGGAAGCAGCAAAACCGCTTTTTCACTAACATGGTACAGATTCCACCCCAGTTCTTACACCTGATTTTGAGCTTTTTGGAGAATTGCGACCTAAATTAAATTAGTTCAGAACAAGTGGGCATATAATATTCAACAGGTCATTGTGTAATGTACAACACCATCTGTTGATGACACTTCCTGGATCACAATGTTTCCACTCAAAACTGGTGAAAACAGGAGCTTGTTTGCTACAGCAACAAGGTCCTAAGAATCATGAATGGAACCGATTCAAGAAGCAGAGCTAATTCAGAGGAAAAGAGGTATTGACTGGGAGTGTTTTAGTGCTTATGTATTTTTATGAGAGCAAGAATGTGTTTTTTCTCTTTCCTAGTCTATTTTAACTTAATTTTTTCAAAGTTGACAAAAGGAGTAAGCAGATTTAAGTTGTTTTTTATGATGATTTTTAGCTACATTGATCACATCTTTGCTTGTCAACATTTCTGTGTGGCTTTTTTTTTTAAGTTATGTTTTTGGGCTTTTTGCCTTTATTTGATAGGACAGCTGAAGAGTAGATAGGAAAGGGGGTGGAGAGTGAGGAGATGACATGCAGCAAAGGGCTGCAGGCAGGAGTCGAACCAGCGGCTGCTGCAGAGGACTGACAGCGTCCATACATGGGGTGGATGTGTGCCGACTGAGCTACAGGGCCGCCCCTCTGTGTGGCCTTTTGTCTGGCTCTAGCACAGAAATATAATGTCTCCATCTTAAAGCGATATTCCACTTTGTGAGAATAAGCCATTCAGTATGTACTCACCACTATGCCGATGTGATGATGGTGATGATTAACGTTAAAAAAAGCACACAAAACAAACACAAAACGTCTCAAGACTTCCGCACGTGCGTCCATTAAGATATATATGAAGTCTTGCGAGATCGACGCCATGTTTACATCTTACCGGCTACATGCTACAGTTGACATTTCTACTAAAAACATGGCGTAAATGGTGTCTTTTGCGGTTAATTTTTGATGTCGCGGCTCGCGGACACTTGGATTACACCACACAAGCAGGATGGAGACATTTTGTGTTTGTTTTGTGTGCTTTTTTTTTTTTTCACGTTTTATCCGTGGTCACCGTTCATTGCCATTGTACTGGATGAGGCTGCTACCCTGTTTCTCCTAAAACTCCAGGATTGTTTTGTGAACTGAAGACCTTCACTTATCATCACATCGGCATAGTGGTGAGTAAATACTGAAGGGCTTATTCTCACAAAGTGGAGTATCACTTTAAGCATTTAGAAGTTCAGTTTGGGTCAGTTGTTTTTCTAACCAGATGTTGGCAGCGATTAAGAAGTGCGTAACCAGGCCACATATCGCCATGGTGCATTATCTGCTGTTTTCTTTTAGATCTGCATCTGCTGTCCTATTTGTCACTCAGACCCTGACACTAAAATTATCTGCAGGACACATCTCATAAACAGTAACTCCTTAGCTATAGATCATCTTTTAGTGGACAGTAAGATTTTAACTTACATGAACAATGATTTTTAAACTAGCTCATAAAAAATTCTCTTGTGAACATTTTGCATCATGTAAAAACTTCCTGTGCAGACTTCTCTGTCTGACTAAAATGTTGCTCACAGGATGTGTTTGTCAGCCAGCAGTGTTTCCAGTCAGTCGGCGGTTGTGTTTTCTATGCATCTATTTCACCTCTTATCGGTCTTCCTGCTATCTGTCCTCTGCATCTGTGAAGTAATTTCATTTCCTCTCTTGTGTTGTATATTAATTTATGTTCTCCCCCCACACTCCTGTCAGAGCTGCTTTATCTGTGTAGCCTTGGCAGTCAAAGCTATAAAACCCCAGAGAATGTATACACAACGCATTTCCTCCTCACGTCAATGTGGTCTAATAATGTTTTTTTTTTTTTTTCCATTCTTGTTAAGCATTTAGATGAAGGTTTTTTTTTCAGGTGGTAGGAAGGCTGAGGCAGAGATGGAGGACAGATGACTGAGAGGGCAGCTTGAGGTTTTGTTTTAAAGCTGGCAAGGATGTATGTGGTACCAGAGGTGACCGTCTCAACCACTAAACCATCTCACATCTGCTCAGCCTGACGCAAAATAACAGTTTCCGTGCTCAGTTCTTGCTGGCACACTAAACACTCAATACCCATTACTACTAGAAAAGTGACATTTACTATTTGCTAGTATATTTAATTCCTGTTTAATTCCAGTTAGTCATCTTCTACTACTTCTGCTTCATTTTTAATACACTGGTCTGTTATTAGTGCTGTTAGCCTGCCGATGTGATCTCTGATGATGTCTTCTGTTTAAATGAATCCACTGAAGCTGGTCAGGCTTGTGGCAACAGCAGGTTTACTCCACATCTGCATTTATGACAAAAGATAATAGAGTAGAATGGTCTTCTTTTGTAGATTAACTCCAGAAGTGGATGGAGCTTGCTTTAAAAATATACTCTGTACTATACGTTGACACAGTGATTGTATAGTGAGTTCAAATTCATGTACAACTCCAATTCCCAAAAAGTGAATGTAAAACATACATAAAAACACAATGCAATGATTTGCAGAAACTGTTCAACCTATATTCAATTGAATGTTCAAACTGATTAACTTCATTGTTTTTTGTAAATGTACACTCATTATAAATTTGATGCCTGTAACACGTTTAAAAAAAACACAGGGACAGAGACGGGGGCATGTTTACCCCTGTGTTACATCACCTTTTCTCAGTAACACTCAGTACACATTTGGGAAATGAGGACACTAATTGTTGAAGTTTTGAAAGTGAAATTCTTTCTCATTCTTGCTTGATATACAGCTTCAGAGGCTCAATACACCAGGGTCTCCATTGTCGCATTTTGCCCTTCTTAATGCACCACACATTTTCAATAGAGAGACAGATCTGGACTGCAGGCAGGTCAGTCTGGTACCCGAACTCTTTTACTACGAAGCCACGCTGTTGTAACACGTGCAGAAGGTGTTTTGGCACTGTTTTGCTGAAATAAGCAGGGACGTCTCTGAAAAAGACGTCTGGATGGCAGCATATGTTGCTCCAAAATTTCCACCTCCAAAATTATGTAACATGGTTATATTACAAAACGCAGAAGTCAAGTAAACCAAAAATATGCAGTCTGAATGTTTGAAACCTTACCACACTCTATAGAGCGACATACCTACTATACTGCAGAGGATAATATAGTAGAAATGTCATCTCTTGTGGACAAACAGCACATGGTCTGTCTGGGAAGACAGCATCACTTGAATGCTATCTAGAGAGATTTTTACTGGAGATTTTTACTGAAAGAAGAAAGTATTTTCCTGTTGTTGTTTGCATTTTGTGACTTTCTGTCTTCTAATCTGCAAACCACTTCTCTTTCTGCCATTTCATATTCATGTTTGTGCCTCTCTCTGTATTACTGTCTGACTTGCTCCTGTTCTCACACACTTGAAACCTCTAGAGATTGCACTTCAGCTCATCTTGTATGTAAATCCATGAAAAAGAAAAACAGTCTTCTGTGCAGACCCTGACTTCTCAAGGTTCACACAGTGAGCGTGTACAGTGTGGGGGAATATTTGAAGACGAGTGTAAAAGGTGAAAAATTCTTTCTTGAGAGAAGAAACTCTTGGGAAGAAGTTTAACACTCAACACAGCAGATGTTTGACAGAATCTCCAAATTAATTTGTGCTTCAAAGTGAATTCTGGAAGGAAACCAGTCAGAAGAGGTATGCACCTTGTTATATAGCAATTTTAAATATTGGTCCCATGTCTGAAAAAGTGCTCATTTAGGTAGTCATGACGACCGTCTTACTAGGTCGCACTAAGGCATTTCTATAACACTTTGAGCACTGCACGAGTCTGAATCAGATTAATGTGACGACTCCAGCAGATGAAGCAGAAATGTGACTTATTTCATGCCTGAGAAGAGGCAGAGTTTGGGTCAGCAGTACCACAGGACAGGAGTGACTTGACGACTAGATTAGAAAATACGGCTCGATAAGTTACAGCGAATCTGTTCATTCATCTGGGCACAATATTTCTAATTAATGACATTTTTGTGAATCAGTGACTCATGTTATTTCTTATTTCTTACGGTTCACTTTCAGACTTTTCAGGTCACTTTGGCCACTACGCTGCTTACCTGTTAAACAGTCATCTTCCTGCTCTGGACTTCACTGCTCCTCACTTTATCAACTTTTCAAACTGTAAAGAGATGCAGCCAGCGTTAGATTGTTTTGTTGATGATTTTTGTTGATTGCTTTTTATGCCAGTTGAAGCTGTTACAATCATATATGTGTATATATGTATATATATATATATATATATATATATATATATATATATATATATGTGTGTGTGTGTGTCAGTCAGCATGTTTGCCTTCAAGTCAAGCATCAATCTTTAGCTAGTTCATATCTGTTGCTATAAAAACACAGTTAATTTTCAGGACAAACAGGACAGGATTCAAGATTCGGGACGACCTCTCGTAATTTGGGACTGTCCAAATTTTTCAGGATGTCTAATAGTTGATTGTTGGGTTTTATTTCTTGGTTGCAGCTACCACCATACACCTCGAGTGGGTCATAAATAATGATTGAGCAGGATTATGTTTAATCTATACATTGTATTTTTCTTTTTTTTTTTAAAGGCAAATGTTGCATATTATGCCTTTATGGCTACAAGAAACTTTCTTATTGTCTTGATTTTGGCGGCCCTGTGG
>JAJHUR010092851.1:3610-20158 GCA_027495735.1 Lutjanus campechanus
CCCCCCCCACAACACTCGGCTCCTTTCAGATACAGGAAGTGACAGTGCATGTTTTCTCTGTGGAAGACAGGAAAAGACATTAAAATGGGGAAGAGCGGGGGGGTTGAGGAGGAAAGCAAACCTCTTCAATACATTCCACGTCTTGAGTTATTGAATTTCCTTCCTGCAGATTGATTATTTTATTTTTCTGTCTGGGGACAAAATAAAGCTTTCGTGGCTTAAAGCTGGTGTAGGCAGTTTATTTTCGGCATCATGTGGCCAAAGTTTCATTATAACATTTTAGAGTAATGTAATTCAAGTTTCCTGAGAGAAAACTTGACTGCCGCTCCTCCTCTTGGCTTCGTTTTCAGGCCTCGGAAAATCTAGCCTGTGACGGGAGACAACACCAGGACAGTGAGACTCTCACCCCCAAAGTGTCAATTAACTATCTTTCTCCAGAATCACTCACATTTAAAGGAGAAATCTCTAATATATTTACTGTAATTTATCATAAAATGACCGTGATATGCCATCAGAGATTAGGGAGAAATACAGGCATGGAGCCCCTCTTTGACATTTCTATTCCGGGCTCCAGAATAACTTTTTTAGTTTACCCGTTTCAGGCCAATTAGGGTTCAAATTAATGCTGAATGTTTGTTGAACGAGTACGCGGCTGTTTATGAGTCGTGAGGAATCATTAATATTCTTTTAGAAGGTGTAGCTGTTTATAACGGATAAATTGAGCCATTTCTTAATGGAGTTTGGCAGATAGAGGGCAGGCAGTCACTGAACTCAAACTCCAGAGTGTGTTTTTTCAGAGCAGTGGGCTTTTATTTTCGGGATAACAGGCTTAGCTTTACATCGACTGTTCCTGCAGCCTGCCTGAGCATCCTTGAGTCTGGGGAGGAGGGGGCGCAGGGAACAACTTGCTTCAACCATAGATCAGACAGTAGCCTATTTTTCATTCTGTCTGTGTATTCAGCTCACTATTTGGACTGCAGTACTTATTTTTGGACGTGCAAATGCTCCACCTTGCTCCTTTAAATCCTGACCTAAGAGCAGATATGTTTTCAAGATAGTTGATTCATTAATAATTATCCACCTGCATTCCAGCATGATTGCCGGAACAGACTAGCATGAACAACACATGAAGTCATTCTTGGCACTTTTACAGTGTCTGAATTAATTGAAACTCAGGTTTGATATTTAACAAAAGACTGGAATGTTTCCATTCATGAGTTATATTGTAAAAGTAAGAAGGAAATGGTACAATTTCCTGATAACAACAGCTGAATTTTTAATGCGCAACCAGAGGCAGCAAAAGTGTCTGTATGCACAGACGCAGGACAACCAAGCGTTCTGTCTCTCTGAAAACATGAAAAAAGGTGGACTTTGCATGTTAGTGTCTCACCTTGCTGGTCTCGGGACTCTCGGGATCAAACTGGACTTGCTTGGCAGCCAGTTCCCTCCCAGTATCCACATCGTAACACAGGTAAACCCGACCAAACGCTCCCTGGCCCAGGAGCTTCCCCCGCCGCCATGTCATCGGAGCACTGGGCGCTGGGGAAAAAAAAAAAAAAACATATCAGTTGCTCATTTATTTTTTACATAAAATACACAACATACAACTTACACAGAATTACAAAAGCATTATTTTCACTTTACCGTTGAACACATTTTCTTCACAAGCGTGCCAACAGACGTATCTTTGTATGGGACGCACAAAGTTGAAATGTCATATTTTTCTGACACTGGGTTAGTAAGTAAAATACTGATTTATTGATACACTGATTTTGAATATTTGAAATGTTTCAATACACTGGTATCTTCTTTCTAAGTCGACACTTCTAGCTTTACTTAATTTCTAAGCTTAAATATAGTCACTTTTAAAGACCTGATCTAACAAGAAAAAAAAAACTGAATGCTTCTAAAAATGTTAGGTTTTTTCATCATGTTTTAGCCTTGTGATATTTACCTTTGATTAAAGACTAAAATTTTATGATTTTGTGTATTGCATTGCAGTTACAAATTCCATACAACACTACTCTGGGTAAATAATTGTTTTTGCAAAAACACCAGAGCCTTCCTTTAACTTGACCTGGTGTTCATATTTAATTCATATAATACAGTTTAATCAGTTTTTACTTTTATTTTCTTTCCTTTTAAACTTTATCTATTCAGGGAGGGTTCACTGAAACCAGGCTCTCTTTCACAGGAACAGGAATCACGTTCACACAGTTATACATTCACACGTGGAAGCTGCCCAGTAAAACCACAGTCTTATCTGAGTCCCTGAGTCGCTGAGGTTAAGGGCTTTGCTCAAGGGCACCTCAGTGGTAATGAGGAGAGGGCAAGCGCTGCCTTTTACTTTCCCCACCCAGATTCATCCTGGTGACCCTCCGGTCCCAGTCTCGCTTCTATAACCTTTTAGACCACCACTATTATTGTATTACCTGGGGTTTCAGTAGGAAATATTACTAACTGTCCTCTTAAATATTGTTGATGAGGTTTTTTTTTCATTCAGCTGAAAGTAATTTTTGTCATCCTAGGGGCGGATCTAGAGGGGTTGCATGTGGTGGCAGCTGCCTCGCCACTCTTGCTGCCAACCCACTTTTGGATGATCTAATTCGTAAAAAATATATATGACAAGTTGCAGCTGGTCAAACATTTACAAGAGCGAAATATCCAATGTGAAAGTGCAAGTGAATGCAGCACGAGTTGACAATTTCCGAGGTTTTGATTTCACCAAAATCCACTGACCGTCCCTGTAGCGGGCAACATCTTATCTGCCTTAGTGCTGTCAAATTGAACACGTTAATGTAGATTCATTTTAAATATAACACACTGAAAAGTGTAAATTAACATATATGATTTCTATAATGTTCTGTCCACATGTTAGGCTAAATCATGGGCTTATGTTCAATGAAAACAGAAATTTATTTGATCTGAAGATTTGGAAATAAAACAGTTTATTTAGATATTTCTATTCAGTGCTTTTGAGGTAAAATATCTTTATTTGGGAGCTTTTCAAAGAGAGCGACAGCTCTCTTGCCACCTCATAAATGAGTTTCTGTGTCATCCTAACAAGTGAAGTGTATTTTCTAAAGGACAGTTTGTTCACACACTCACACTTATGCGCGACAGAACGGTCTTGGGGGCGGAGCCTGCCCTGAGCGTCGACCAGCTGCCGGCTGCCCAGACTCTCCTCGCTGCCGTTGAGCGACCGGCGCGAAGGCACCAGAGTGAACAGGTTCCCCTGAGGGCGACGGATCCGTGGAAATGTTCTGCGACCTGAATGAGAGCAGGAGAGAGGCCGGCTGAGGTAAATATCACATGATGAGCGGGAGAGATTAAGGAAGAAAACCAAAAATAAATTAAAGATGAAATACTGACTGCCTTACCTTCACTGTGGTCCTTATGATGCAGGGAGACATGGTACCTACGAGGATAGGTGCCTCCCTTCCCTGCCACCCTGTCATACACATGATTCTCCCTGTCTGAAAGCAAATATCCAAAGGTCAAAGGTCAGCAGGATTTCGATGTAATTCAACCACTGCTCAGCTGAGCTGCACAATGAGTCACACAACATTCACGTGAGCTACTTAATGACTCATACTTGCAAAGAACACAGCAGATATGAACTTGAAATTGCTGTTCAGCTGCTTCACGCTGTGTTTGAAGTGGAAAACTCTCAGAGAGCTCCAAACTTAGTCTTAGCTAAGAAGTGATTCCGGAAAATTCTCAGGGTAACTCTTAGCAAGTAAAGGACAGAAACTTTTATCTTAGTGAGCAGGTTTGGTTGACAGAAATCTTCTATGACAGTAACTTTTCCCCGTGGTTACTGGGACAGTTAAATGCTGGAAGGGGCTTTTCTCGTAGCATCTCTCACCTGAGCACTCCTGACGATTATCAGGGTAACTCTTGGCTCTGTGCATGCGAGACTTCCTCAGTGAGGGGCTGCGGGAGAGAAGAAGGAAGAAAGAAGAGTGAGAAACACTGAGAAAAGGTGAAAGTTATTCAAATTTTGCACAATTATGGAAATGCAGTGTAAAAATAATAAAATATTCAATGAGGAGCGAGTTTCTGGCAGGCAGTATTAACTATCAAAGAAAAGAGCAGGTGGATTTTGTTCCTCACCTGTCTGAGTTGCTGTCCAGAGACTGACAGCTTCCAGAGACAGAGTTTTCTGCACTGCTCCATGGATCCAGCACCTGTAGAAGGCACAGCAGGAAATGAAGGGTGTGTATGCACATGTGTTTTGTGTGGACACATTTCAGAAAGAAAAAATCCACTCTAAAACAGAACGTGGGAGCATGAACCCTATGACGTCAATGTAATTGTGGCCACGGATCACTCTCAGGAAGCTTTGTTTGACCTTTTGCTCCCAAATTAATTTAACTTCACCAATACTTACCACTGCTACCCGAACATGTGCCACAACACCCTGCAAATCAGCCGAGTTACTTTCACAGCATCAATAAAACCTCCATTAATGAGCAAAACAACTTCAGAAAAAAGAGAAAAGGTCTCGATTCAAGCTTCTCATGAGACTAAGATCATAAAAACACCATATGATTTCATTTTAATGTGGATTTTCCCATTAATATCGAAGCGATGACTCACACATTGATCACTAGTCTCGGGAATGAACTCCCCCTCGCTGTTTATGCTGGTGTATGAACCTTGGCGGGCGATCCTCTGCTGGCGTTCAGGCACGTAGCCAGGAGGCGGCGAGCTCCGCCCCGTGTTCTGAGAACCTGAGATCAGACAGCAACCATGAGCATAGAGGAAACATTACATATATGAATCAAGTGAATTTAAAACAATATCTGGACTTTACAGGCTTGAGGACTGAAATGTGCATGAAAACTTCACAACAAGGTGTTTTGAGGACATCAGCTGATTACAGGATAATGTTGGAGAACTTTTTTCTTCAACTATGATCCTGTTCAGACCTGGTATTCATGTGTCTTTGGGGATCAGATGACAAGTGGACAGGTGAGTATGTGAGTTCACACGTGGCATCACAATGCGTCACCAGATTTTCAAATCGCAGGAGGAGCAATATTTGTTAGAGGCAAAACGTGTGTCAAAAACTTGTGATGTGATCTTACTTCCCTGCTTTGGGCTGTTTTGTCACAGATGGCAAAGAAAGGCATTAATGACAGATTCAGAGAGAGTAAATGTGCGTGTCCTGGCACATCACAGAGCATCTCTCCTGTCTGCACAACTTCATGCACTGCATTTCATTTACAAAAAGCACAACTGATAACAAATTCACCATAGCCGTTTTACTTCCCTGCACCACATGCAAATAAACACCTTTGCAAAATGCGCTCCTGAGTGTGTTCAGACCTGCACTTAGAGCTGTCCACTTGTGATCGGATTACCCAGGATGCACGTTGATACCAGGTCTGAACAGGTCCTAACAGACCCTGCTCATCTATGTTGACATTTATGTTCCGTACAGAACAAGTAGTACAAAAGAGAACATGCAGTAGTCACGCATCCATGCAGCAACTCTTGCAACACTGTTGTCATGACTGTCAAAAAAAAGAAGAAAATATTCAGCAGGGCCCTCTCTCCGTCCTGGGGCACACATATAAAACAAACAACAAATAAAAGTGCTGATTTCTTTCTGACTGAAGGGAGCATCAGCTGAGAGCTGGTTTTAATATTTATGATCTGGTGGCGTCCAGTTCTCAAGCTCCCCTGCAGCCACTTCATCATCACTGCACCAGGGGGACAAAAAAAAAAAAACAACGTCCTAAACCAGGCCACTGGTCCACCACACTAATAGCACTCTGTAATCTGATTGGCTGCTGTCCAGCAGGCATCGTCTAGTGATGGTGAACAGGAAAAGGAAGAGGACCCACTGCTAAAAGGGGAAGCCAAAGAAAGAACAGCCAGAGAGTGAGAGTAAGAGAGAGGGTGAGATACGAGGAAATGAAGGTCGCTTAAACAAATATTAACAAAATGTTGCGGTTTGAGAAATTTAACGTGTCTGCATGTGCGTGAATCATGCTGTTGCAGACAAGATTAGAGAGAACTTTGAACGACAGTTGAAGATATGTACCAGTTGATAGGTGGCGCCCCCTGGGCTCGGAGGATTGGTACACCGTGCTGACGTCTCCAGTGGACTGCGAGGACTTGATCCTCACCTGCTTACACGGCGCGTGGTGGGAGGGTGAGGAGGCCTGCAGGTGGAAAGAGGAGGAGAGAAACAGGAGAGATAAACAAGAGTTCAACACACGATTTAACAATCACTCACGTCAGCAAGTTAGTGTGATGTAAATGTAAAGGGGAAATCTGATTTTTCACAACATGGTGAAGAAATGGCAGTGGTGCAATGGTGCACTGTCATGTGTGTGTGTGTGTGTGTGTGTGTGTCTCACATTGCTGTGCTCCTGTGTGAGCAGCAGGATCCTGATGCTCTTCATGTTGGAGCTTCGGTCCAGCAGGTCGATCGCCTTGTCCAGGTCATCCTGACCTCGCAGGGGGATGGACAACTACCAGGACACACGACAAAAAC
Source organism: Lutjanus campechanus (assembly GCA_027495735.1). NCBI lineage: Eukaryota > Metazoa > Chordata > Actinopteri > Lutjaniformes > Lutjanidae > Lutjanus > Lutjanus campechanus. The sequence continues at coordinate 10,122 of JAJHUR010092851.1, forward strand.
ACACGCAGCATGCAGATGTGTACAACAACAGACAACTGTGTGTTTTCTTATATACAGACCAAAAAACTGGGAGAATCACAGATCAGTGTCTGATTACTGGAAAATAAAGGTTTTGGGTGATTTTCGAATCAATATTGAAATTATGACACCTCTAATACAGACATAAAGAAACACACAAACATATTCAGACAGATTTGCAGAGCTGAAACAATTTCAAACGACAGAAAATGAATCAGGAACTATTATGATGACGAATTTAAAGTCTAATCCTAGAGCTGCAGCAATTAATGGATTACGATTATTAAATTAATGACCAACTGTTTTGATAATCTTTTAAACAGTTTGAGTATTTTTTAAAGAATTTAAATTTTTTTTTTAACCATGTATCTGACCTTTTATGGACCTAGCAACTCATCGAAAAAAAAGAGAGAAAATAATAAACAAATTAATCAACAATGAAAATGTCTGTTAGTTGCAGCCTGATTCTTACATTACAGATTATATCAACTATTTATTTTAAAAAAAATCAGTTATCTTATCAGTGTTGAACATGAGAGGAAGGTAATTATCGATTATCAGTATTAGCTTAAAAAACAGAAAACACCAAACCCTCCGTGGTTCCAGCTTCTCATTTGAATACAGAACAAGTGAGGACAGACGGAGGTGACAGAGCAGAACAACAGTCTCCACTTTACCTCATTGTTCATATAATGTAGGTCTAGTTGCTGGCCAAAGACGGCTTTAACTTTCTGCTGGATTTCCTCAAACTGCACAGGTCGTCCAAACATCAGGATCCTGCAGGTTCAAAAACACAAGAAATGACACAGACAGACAGATTATGAGAGATTTGTACCGGCTGCTGCTAAAGGAAGCTTCTTTTGAGTTACACGCACACGTGCGCTCAAGATCCACACAAGGCTGCTGTTTTCAGTGTGTGCAGATTCCTCTAAGTGCACCTTGCATACTTGTGGTTTGTGCTGGCAGCCACAGACTAACCACAGTCCTTTCCCCTTCCATTCTCCAGCTCACATACCAGTCTGAATTAAGTACTGGAGTGTGTGTGTGTGTGTGTGTATTTGACTCTGGGATGTGCTCTTTCTCATGAACTGGAGCATGTGACAAGAACAGCATGCTCGAGTCAGTGTGTTTATGTCTCTGTGTGAGTTTATGCTCACTCTCACACTTGCGGACAGATGTATGTGCGTAAGAAAGTCCAAATCAAACTCACCTCCTCTCCCCTGAGAACTCAAACTTTATCCTGACATCGTCCTGAGAGAAAACAGAAAACACAAGGTCACAGGGTGGACAAATGAGCTCATCAACGTGTAACAAGAAAGGATGCGCTGATACTTTGATTATTGAACCATATATACTATATATGGCAATCAGAGTGTCGCGATTTCAATATTAAATCAAAAATCAATCGAAATGAGTTTTCCATTTCTCAACACTCAATACTCATCTTACTGGTCATTATATCTCACTTAACAACATATATATGGGCACCTTGCTATAGTTAAAAGTGAGGGTGCAAGATGAGACGGGATTGTTCTCCTGCAGTGGTGACAAAATGTTAAAAAATATATATATTACCACTTTGAGTTAACTAAAGCTCCCTGCACTCTGTTTGGAAACTCCCTTTAAGAAATATGACATATTGACAACTGTATTTCTGCTTCCGTGCTATTTTATTTGGAGACGTTCGCAGTCTACTGTGTGCGACGATTTGAAGAGTCTTTTCTGCGGTTTTAAAACTAACTACCCAGCTTGCCGACTCCCGTTTGGTGCTGAAGAGAGCACAGCTACAGTCCGATATCAAACATGTTTGATTTTATTATGATTATGAATTTTTTTTTTTTATCCAAACTAGGTCAAAAAAAAGTTTAAATCTAAAAAATCGAACTGCATAAAGACCTTAAAATCAAAGGTCAAATCAAATTGTGGATTTGGAGAATCGTGACACCATTTTTCAAGACACTAGCAAAATTAAATGATCGGTGATTTTCTCAAAAGACCTAAAGACTGACTTGCACATGCAGTTCACCTGATTGTTCAGACATATCACTCCACCGTGTTTCTCCTCCATTGCTACATCATTTGTGAAAACCCACTTCCCCTCAAGTCCAAACTGATTTACTGAGGTGGGAAAATAGTGGAGACTGTCCGTCCCAGGGGGACAATCTCCGGTTTTAAGCAAACACTGCACTGGACACGAGTTGTCTACTTCAACTATTCTCTGTGGCTGCAGCTGTGGTAGAAAGCGAGGGTGGGTGGGCTACTGGGCAACTTTTCCACACGAGCAGAATATATTTTTAGAGAGAGAAGTTGAAAATAACTGGATTTAATACATTTCAGATGCAGCAGCAGGAGCAGTAAAGTTGTGGGTGGCTATCTTGGGAATCCATCTGTCATTATGCTAAATTAGCAAACTGTGTGGGCTGGGGGAAATATTGTAAGAAACGAGAATATACCTGAATGGGAGAAACCCAATTACACAATTCTTTATTATATTTTCAATCCTGTGGTCAACAGACCCATAGTCATGATGAAAAACACTATTCTGTCAGCATTACAAAGGCCCTCCTGACTTTCAGATTCAGCGTCATTTATACTGAACGCTACCTTAAGACTGCTTAATATCACCTCATGTGTTCAGAGTTATGATGCAACTGTGTGCAAAAGGACAGTTTAAGATTCATGCTGTGGACAGGAGACTGTCTGCTGCGCGCTTGGATTATCATGCTTCATCTTCACCTTAACTATTCAGGACTAACAGCACTGTTAAATTTTAATAGTGGCGATTTTACAGATCCACCCTTAAAGCTGAGGGACACGTGAACAAAACTTATCAATGTTCATGGAGACATTTGGGTTTCCAGGTCTCGTCTGGCTATGTTGCTTCTTTAGAACTTGGTCATACTGTGATTGGAATAATATTTCAATTGTTGTGCAGCCCTAATCTAGATTGTTTTGGCGCAAGTTGCTGAGCTTTGGATATACCAGCTGTGGAGATGCCTACCTCCTAAATGGACTTAGATGGCACGCCATTAATGTTTACATCCTGCGCTGTCACGAGCATGAGCACGACAGAAGCACACTTCCTTCTGTGTCGTGATACAGTTGACGGATGGAAAAAGAAAATAGTCCCTACATGAAACTGCTCACAACAAAGTCTGTGGATTATGCTGGGTATTCAAGTCATGATCTCTGGAAAGAGACACATGGCGGTTTGTGAGTTTTTCCCCCGAAGTATTTTTGGTGCTTTGAGTGCCATGTAGTCCCAAAAAATATAGGAGAAGGCAGACATCTCTACGGCCTCTATCTCCAAAACTCACACCAAAACAATCTAAACGGCACTACAGGTAAGAGGAAAAATATGTATTTTTGATTCTGGTGTGAACTGTCCCTTTAACTATTTAAGACTTGCAGCAATTTTCTTTAAATTGTTATTGTGACATTTCAGTAGACACTCCTTTATAGCTGAGACATTTGAGTTTCAGGGTCTCGTCTCTTCTACGTTGCTTCTTTAAAACTACACCACTGAAACCACTTCAAATGTATTTCATTTTAAGAGAAATTTCATTAAGTTTGTGTTTATATGTGGGACCGAGATGTTTAAGCTGTACGACTATTTGAATGTAACTGAGTACTGTGACATATGTGAAGCCTGGATGATAACCGAGGCAGCATTTCCATTCTCCCCGGGTTTTAAATCCTGGTTTATGAAGACAACTTTACACAAGTTCAAGCTTTTCCAACCATCTGTAGGCAACAGTTTTCAGAAAAAATGTTCAGTTTGTGATAATCAAGCTATACTGCACCTGTCTGTTGGCCTGGGCCGGTGTTTTGGGTTTGCCGCTGTCGTACGACAACACAGGCTGGCGCCGCGTCATCTGGAGGGCGACCAGGTCCTTCATTATAGAGTGGAGAGCCTGCCTCTCATCTGAAGAGGATAATGGGTTGGGAAAAAATGCACAATTAGAGTGTGGATTGGAAAATGGATGGCCTGTGTGTGAGTGTATGACAGAAAGAGAAAGATATGAGTCCCCTAACTTAGTTCTGCCCTAAAAGGTGTGTGCAGACAATTAGTCGGGCGTCTTTAACTGCAGCCATATGGAGACTATCCTGTGACAGGGTATTAGAGGCAGGGAAGGACTGCAGTGTTTTTGATATGCCTATTCCCATGTTTGATCTCAGGGCAAGCTCTGCCTGGGCTGGAATGGCTCACGAAGGGAAAATATTCTCCTTGTGTAGCTTGGACAGACATCATACAGCCCCAGGGCAGCGGAGAGAACCAGACCCCCATCTTCACACCGCCGAAGACCAGTCCTTCACCCGACAGTGTCTGGGGCAGCAGCTCGGACAGGCTCTGGCCTCAGGGGTTGGTGTTTGGCGTGAGCGCATGTGTGTGCGTGCGTCTGCTTTTATCTCATGCTGTGAGAAAACAATGCTCTCAATGTCTGTCTTACATCACAGTTTAAGAGACTTACTCATTGTGGCGATGTTTGTGTACGTGGTCTAGACACCAGTCTTCAGAAACGTGCCTCTGCTGTGCCAAACCACCCACAGCCTGGAGTGATAAAAACAGAAATTAATCAGTGACAAAAAAAAAAGGTGTGTAATAACTGAGGTTGGCACTGGTTTTTTGCATGAAGGCAGAGCAGAAGGGTGTGAGTAATTGAGTTAGACAGGAGATGACAAAGGTTAGCAGCCAGCCTCACAAAACCTTGTCAGTATGGAACCTCAGCCCATAAAAACATCTCGATGGTAAACATTACAAAGAAGAAGAGAAAGGCTCGCATCACAAAGTGGCTGTGCTGCACCTTTATTATGTGGCATCTAGGCAATTTACTCCAACTCAAGAGAGTGCATTTAACAGGCTTAGCTTTACATCAACAGACAAGTAACAGTTATAAACAGCTGATCAACTTGCTCTTTGGACTGTAGTACTCAGTTTTGGACATTTGGACATCCTTTAAATCACATGGCAGAGTGTTTTAATGTTGCAATAAGCATAGGACCTAATTTCATTTACAGCACAAACCCTTCTTCATGCATGCAATTCCTTGCATGCATGTGAGAAATGTAATCAAACCTGCAGGACACAGACTCAAAAGATTTGTCTTACTGAGGGCCTGAGCAAATGAGAAACTGCGCAGCGCATGGGAGAATGTGTGTGTTGTGTGTTTTGCCCATGAGAAAGAATGACAATTGGAAACGGCTGAAATTTAAGCTGCACTGGCAGAGATCGGTCTGGCACGGTTCATATGGGAAGAATGTTTTTTACGGGGAGTTTTCTGCCATTTTAAATATCCACCAGCTTTAAACTCCTCTGATTGCACGAGCTGCAGAATCCAAACTCGGCTGTGTTATAACTCCATTGTTGATGTTAACAGGGCAATATTATCTGGCCTGTTCAAGGCGTCAACAGCATTATAAACTGAGGCATTTCCTTCAATGGAGAGGGTTTCCCCCCAAATTTGTACCAATAAACCACTGAAGTCAAACTGATGCAACAGAGGAGAACAAACAAGGACTCTTGTGTTCTTGTTACTCTGAGGTCCTTAAACACAAATTCAATTTTCACAATTACAGTCGGCAGTCAAAAATAGCATAGACCAGGTAACAAAACCAAAAGACAGTCACTCACACATCAGATCGGGCCTTAATTGAAATAAACTTAAGCAGGGATTTACTGGTCTGACTTTTTCTGTCGTGACTCTAGTACCTGAACTCAGGTATCTACTGACACTGAATCCGATCTGCAACCTGAACACTCATTTTTGATCATTTATAAAGTCTATACCTCACTTCATGCACAGTAACTTTAAGCCCCGGGAGCGTCTAAACTGATTATGCAGCCGTCTGTGTCGACATCAGCCATTGAAAAACTCGTATTGGTCGACCACTAATAGGGATGAACAGTGTCAGACAGAAGAGGTGGCAACCATCTTTCTGAGGGTAGATTTGCACGGTCAGAAGACTCCGAAGACGGGAAACTATTTCTGCATATGAAACGGGCAGCGTCGGCACCTGAGGCAACTCACTGAGTCTGTGGATTTCTGGGTAATAATCACCCACAGGAATGCCGGGCATGTCCGTCTGTGGTCGGCGGAGCGTTGCCACGTTGGTTTCGAGCTTCCGCCACTCTCATGTTCCCCCTGCCAGCGGAGAAGGTGCCAAAGACTTTTGTCCTTCAACCCTTCAAACTTCACGCTCATGCCATTTTATCCCCTACTAAATACCACAGAGTTTATGAGCTGCGCAGTTCCCCCACCAGTTGCATGTACAGTCACTTCAGGACACTCCGTTATATCGACTCTAACCACAATATGTTCCCCACAGAGACCAGTAAAGGTGCTGGATCTGGTGAGACAAATTCAAATTGTGCTCCTCAAAGGGTACTTGTAGTCAGCAACCCAACAACTACCCTCTGTCTGTCCCCCCAGCTACCCTCTTCTCTCTACTGCTTCTCCTGATTTTAATTACCTCCCAGGCGGAATGCTGGGAATTCATTGGAGAAGGAGGCTGTACTCTACCAGTCCAGTCAGCTGTGCCCGCTTTATTTTCCTTGTATCACATTTCCAGGACTAGCAGGATTTACATGGATTTTCCTCCCCCCTCTCTTCTCTGTCTGCTTTGAGAGGTGTTTAGTCTGAGGCTGTTTTTCCCAGCCACAGTTCTTACTCTGTCTCTGGCCGGTGATGCATCTGGACTCTGTGCTTCACAGCAAAATCCCCTGGCCCGATGCCTCTCCTGTTTCAGGTGCACATGTGTTTTTGGGTTCAGAGTTAACCCACCGCATTTGAATACTGCAATCTCGACAAGTCGCCGGTACTTGCATTGGCTTAAGTTTCAAATGCCCTTTGTGGTGTTTTAAAACATATATATATATATGTACAGATGCATTTAAATCTCAGGGTGCACGCAAAATCTGAGTTTTGAAAATGCTGCTTATTCTGCACGTTCAGATAACAATATGCAAATGTTGAAGAAAAGTTAAAGGTCCGGTGTGTAAGAGTAAAGGGAATCCGTATGACAGGAATGGAATGGAATATACATAAGTATATTTTCACGAGTGTATAATCAACTGAAAATAAGATTCGCATTTTTGTTAACTTAGCATTATGGCTGCCCTGAAAGGGCTCGTTGTAAATGCAAATCTATATAAATGTACCCTCTACTTATCACATTACTGTACATAATCGCCTCTACATTTGATTATTATTGGTTATGGTATAACTAATTAAACACTAGCTCTGTAAGCAGAAGTCTCTGAAAAACAATCACAAGCAGACATTCAGGTGTACGACTATATATACTGGCTTGTCTCCATTAAGTACAAACATGTATTCGCGTTCCGATTTCTCAATAAATAGACCTTTTTCACAGCGGCGATATTGATACGACACACGGGGGTAAACAGAGGTGTTATCAGTGATACTAATTAAGGTCCTGTTCCATTTAGTGTAACAGAGCCTTCGCAGGTGCAGCACCCTGACTCTGTCTGACCTGAACATAGTGGAACCTTAAGCAGTGTCATTGGTCCTGTACTGTTTCATGTCAAAATGTCTTCTGCGAAAAGGGTCTGTTTTCGTCTCTTTGCACCAACTTTTCTTTTCTTGGGACATTTTTCTCGGCTGCTACTATTAACGTTATGATCTACAACCACTTTGTGACACTAGAGTGTCATTCAGCTAAATGATTTTGAGACGCTGCCTAGCGTACACCAACATCTAGCCGCTGGACGTTTTAAGTTTATGAATGCATTATGGAACATGTAGTTTATGGACACTGTGCTTCTGTAAGGCAGCACAGAATTGTATTGAACAAAATTATATACTTTGCAAGCTTTCTCAAGAGAAGGATGGCTTTTACAGCCCATGCCAGTATCACATGAAGGACCTACTTCAAACAAGTGTTTTGCAGCAGCACACTTCATTCCTCCAGCAACTCACCATTACTTCTCCCCTTTGAATGATAGTAGGAGGTAAACACACTCACATTACAGATGACTCATCTATCTATTTAAAGGTTAGATCCAATATAAGTGTACAGTGCTGAGGGAGATAATACATCAGCATGCAAAATACTACAAAGTTTAAACCACAGTCAGAAATCCATGGAGAGTTTGCAGAGATTTTGCAGATTTTTTTGGGGTGATGCTGGATTTCAGAACAGCTTTTCTAAAAAGTGTGATGGATGCTGTGTTTTTTTTGCTGTGACATTGTGGGAGCGAGTGAAAATTGTTTTGTTGAATTACTTAAAAATCAAGAGGAATTTGTTCCAGAGAGAATAAAACCACACTCTGCGCTGAGTTAAATCTTCTTGGAGCTCAAACTCATTCAAAACAGCACAAAATTACAAAATCTAAAAGTGCACAGAGCATTGATAAATGTCAATAACAATGACAAAACCTATGTGTTCTTTTTTGATACTCTTTTTTAAAGTTGAGGTGATCAGACAAAATTGCAAAATTGTTGTTGAGATTTCACGGGGATTGGTTGAATTTGTGTTAGTTGTTGAATTGCAACACTGCAGCCTCCTGTCAGGAGTGATTAAGAGATAGTATGGATTTGATAACAAATTAATCAAGTCAGAAATCTAAGCACCTACTGAGGTCAACATTGTTTTGAGTCGTTGGTAATGACACCTTACCGGATATGGATACTGCATATTATGGTGTGAAATTATAGTAAAAATAAAATTTATTAAAACTTTCATGCATTTGTGTAACATGGAAACAACTGTAGTAACTATAATTTAATGTCTGTTTGTGTGGACAGATTTTAACTTGGCCTCAAACACTAAACATCAACTAAACCCATGTTATTAATATTTTCTGGAGCGGTGAAGGTTTGTTTACTTCACTAATGTGCATAAACACAGCTGTCAAACTGGCCTAAATTTTCTATCGTGATCAGCTGATAAACACATGTGCTGATTTTTCATCTTCCAGCCAAACTCCTCAAATATATGCATGATTATACCTGTAATATATTCAGTCCAAAACTTATTATTGGGCTGCTACATTTTCAATAGACTTGAACTGTTTTGATAAAATGTTTCATACTTCACAAAGAAAGCCCAACGCTTTACGATTGTTAAGTTCGAGTTTATATATTTTAAATCAAAAGACTTCAGTTGTAGACCAGAAACAGCTCTCTTCTCATTTGTATGTTTTTCTTTAATGGTGATAATTTGCTATCTAATATCTCCCCATTGCTGCTCTACACCTCATCCCAGTGATGCTCTGGGTACCAGAGGGGCTGCTGTTACTGTACCAATCTCACTTACTATTCTGCAAAGTTATTTAAAATACCTCCTCAGCTGGTCACTTAAAACCCCAATCTTGATCGCTTAGCTTGTGGCTGTTTCAACCAACTGTATATTCTGTTTGTGGTTTTTCTGTTAAACCGCCTATTTTTTTAAAAACATACAAAACTTAACAGCACATATGGACACTGCATATTTAATATGGGATTCAGTCGACTGATATTATTGGCTCGATATTGGCCTAAAACAGCTCTATCAGTCTATAATGGTATCGGCACATATGTTGCCCAAAATGTGCCTACATGAAAACCTTTTCTATATTTTATTATTATTATTATTATTATTATTATTATATTATTATATTTATAATTTTAATATTTTATGTAAATGTAATCCTTTATTTAATTCAGGTTCAATATATACATATATTTTGCTCTATTTGTGGTTTTTCAATCTTTAGTTATTTATAATTATTAAAAGTACCTGTATAAAGGATATTATCGATATCTTTTAACGGGCATCGGCCCCTAAAGTCCAATATCAGTCCGGCCCTATTGTAAACCTTCATGTTTGGATTTTAAACAAACAAACAAACAAACATTTAACTTAACAAACTTCATAACATACAAAAAAATGTGGCTACAACCTTGTAGTTACAATTTTCCCTGTAGGACATGAATGCAGCATCTTGTACCTGTTGTCACGTGCACAACCCTCACCTGTCGCCTTGAGGACCTGGTTAGGACAAGACCGGGCTTATC
>JAJHUR010092851.1:20178-45348 GCA_027495735.1 Lutjanus campechanus
ATAAAACCACACTCTGCGCTGAGTTAAATCTTCTTGGAGCTCAAACTCATTCAAAACAGCACAAAATTACAAAATCTAAAAGTGCATAAGCATTGATAAATGTCAATAACAATGACAAAACATATGTGTTCTTTTTTGATACTCTTTTTTAAAGTTGAGGTGATCAGACAAAATTGCAAAATTGTTGTTCAGATTTCACGGGGATTGGTTGAATTTGTGTTAGTTGTTGAATTGCAACACTGCAGCCTCCTGTCAGGAGTGATTAAGAGATAGTATGGATTTGATAACAAATTAATCAAGTCAGAAATCTAAGCACCTACCGAGGTCAACATTGTTTTGAGTCGTTGGTATTAACACCTTACCGGATATGGATACTGCATATTATGGTGTGAAATTATAGTAAAAATAAAATTTATTAAAACTTTCATGCATTTGTGTAACATGGAAACAACTGTAGTAACTATAATTTAATGTCTGTTTGTGTGGACAGATTTTAACTTGGCCTCAAACACTAAACAACAACTAAACCCATGTTATTAATATTTTCTGGAGCGGTGAAGGTTTGTTTACTTCACTAATGTGCATAAACACAGCTGTCAAACTGGCCTAAATTTTCTATCGTGATCAGCTGATAAACACATGTGCTGATTTTTCATCTTCCAGCCAAACTCCTCAAATATATGCATGATTATACCTGTAATATATTCAGTCCAAAACTTATTATTGGGCTGCTACATTTTCAATAGACTTGAACTGTTTTGATAAAATGTTTCATACTTCACAAAGAAAGCCCAACGCTTTACGATTGTTAAGTTTGAGTTTATATATTTTAAATCAAAAGACTTAAGTTGTAGACCAGAAACAGCTCTCTTCTCATTTGTATATGTTTTTCTTTAATGGTGATCTTATATCTCCCCTTTGCTGCTCTACACCTCATCCCAGTGATGCTCTGGATACCAGAGGGGCTGCTGTTACTGTACCAGTCTCATTTACTTTTCTGCAAAGTTACTTAAAATACCTCCTCAGCTGGTCACTTAAAACCCCAATCTTGATCGCTTAGCTTGTGGTTGTTTCAACCAACTGTATATTCTGTTTGTGGTTTTTCTGTTAAACCGCCTATTTTTTAAAACAAGACCTTAAAACTTAACAGCACAGACACTGCATATTATGGCGTGAAATTATAGTAAAAATAAAATGTATTAAAACTTCCATGCATTTGGTGCTGCATTTGTTTAATATGGGATTCAATCGACTGATATTATTGGCTCGATATTGGCCTAAAACAGCTATATCAGTCTATAATGGTATCTGCACATATGTTGCCCAAAATGTGCCTACATGAAAACCTTTTCTATATTTTATTTTTTCTATTATATTTATAATTTTAATATTTTATGTAAATGTAATCCTTTATTTAATTCAGGTTCAATATATACATATATTTTGCTCTATTTGTGGTTTTTCAATCTTTAGTTATTTATAATTATTAAAAGTACCTGTATAAAGGATATTATCGATATCTTTTAACGGGCATCGGCCCCTAAAGTCCAATATCAGTCCGGCCCTATTGTAAACCTTCATGTTTGGATTTTAAACAAACAAACAAACATTTAACTTAACAAACTTAATAACATACAAAAAAATGTGGCTACAACCTTGTAGTTACAATTTTCCCTGTAGGACCTGAATGCAGCATCTTGTACCTGTTGTCACGTGCACAACCCTCACCTGTCGCCTTGAGGACCTGGTTAGGACAAGACCGGGCTTATCCCGCGTGCGGCCGACTCCAGTCACCGGTGTCTCGAGGCAGAGATGACGTAGTGTGTCCGGCTGTTACTGACGTCCATCGGTGCCCTCAGTCACACCGACACACCGGGGAGTGAGAGTGTGTGTGCGCGTGAGAGTGTGGGGGCGCCATGGCGGGGCTGACCCCCCAGGTAACAGGGACTCCTCTTCTTCTTCAACGGAAAATTAAAGCACACACACACACTCTCTCACACACACTAACGGATAGTTTCCAGGTAGTAAAAAAAAACACACCGGTCACATCAGACAGCTGCGAGTGTTACACAGAAAATGTTCCGATGGAAAAGCCTACATCAGCCCGCTCCAGCTGTGGCCCACAGACAAACTTCTGCTCCGCTGCAGCCTCGGATCTTTGGAAAACTTAAATTTCCAAAACATTTTTCACAGGTCACGCTCGATATCAACGATTTCTGAGCTGCTGGACGGCGAGCTGCATCCCATAACAGCGTTATGTGGGAACAAAACCTACAAAACAAGGTGTAACAACAACCGTATGGCCTGTATGAAATCCATTTGTGAGTATCAGCTCGCCAGAGGAAAAGACCGTACGATTTCCGTGATTCTGATGGCCCCTCTTCCTGCTAAGTTTGCAGATTTCCCTCAACTGTGTTGCCAGGTTGGAGTCCAGAACAGGCTTAGGCTGGAGATCGCTTTACTTTTTATTTTTGCATGGCGCAAAACTGCATCGCATTGCAACTTGAATATAGATCCAAACATAAGGCCTGTGTCTGGCCTATAATAAACATGCAGGGGAATTTGATTCAATGCGCGACGTGATGGAGTTAAAACTTGTAGGAAAAAAGTAGACTGAAATGACACAGGTAGAAAAAAATACTACCTGCACATGTTTATTATAAACACAAACTCGATCTGCTAAATCAAGCGAAGCCAAGTTGGACGAACTCCATCGATGTTTACACTTCGCAGAGCTCCGGACTCTTAAATTGCGGTTCCTGGAGAGTTCATGTCAGAACCAAACTGACTGAATAAAAACACGTCTTATCCAGCGACAGAGGCAAAGAGTTGTCGTGCAGTTTTCTGCAGCCCCTCGTTCGTCCACGACTTTCCCCCCCAAACCAAAACAAAGTAAGAGATAATCTTCACCCGAATACGTCAAACTTCCTGACAGCAAAAAAAAAAAAAAAATATCGCCACCGGAACCCGCTTTTATGCTTCCAACAAGTCGTGAAAACTCAATTCCAAGGTCGCGTCCATGTTTACAAGATGCTTCACTGTCCGTCGTCCATACGTGTGTAATAACACGGATTTATTCCCAGGGGGGGATTTCTGATTACCAAACTATCTAAATTAGCGCCGTGCAGCTGCGGGGACGCGCTGTTACTCGGTCGAAGTCTGTCTGCGGGAGCGCGCACAATATTATTAATGGGGCGGACCAAATGTGACGTAGACAAGGCGAATGCTGCCTTCAGAACGGCAGGAAAATCGTAATTTTGATCTTCATTGACCTGCACCTAAACGCAGCTTTTTGCCTTTAACTGTAATAATAAACAGCGGTGCGGGTACGTATTCAGATCTTTACTTACTAAAGTAAATTTACTTAAAGGGATAGTTCACCCAAAAATGAAAATCCAGTAATTATCTACCCACTCTTGTGCTGATTGAAGGTCGGGTTTAGTTTTTTAGTCCACAAACACTGCTGGAGTTTCACAGGAAAACAGTGCTGCAGAATCTCCCAAACAGTTTAAGTGAATGGTGACCAGTTTTCAGAAAAAACAACCAAAAAAAGCCCAAAACAAAACAGAAAATGCCTCCATACAGCTCGTCTGGCTTTATGAAACGTGAACGTGGCTCTAAGCTAAAGACCAACAGTGAATATTCAGGCTAAAAACATGGTGTAAGTTATGCATTTTAAGTCAACTTGGCATGTCGGGGCTTGTGTTTTGTGTGGACTAAAAAACTAAACTTGACCATAAATCAGCATGAAGGAGAGTACTTTACTTGTCTTCGCTTCAGCCTTTAACCAGCAATGATTTAAATGACACAGGCCTATTTGGCATTTTGCTTCACACTTACACACTGCTGCAGGTCTTTTAAAAATGCTTTTAGGAATTCTGTGTATTCTATTTTTAACTTTAATTTTATGCTAATAATTATTTTAGTGGGTTTTAGTTTCCATCTTATGTTATGCATTCTATTCATCCTTACTTCTATCTTAATTTTACTAGTATTATCAAGTGGGGTTTATCCATCTGAGGATGCACTCTGTGTATTCTGTTCTCATTTTTACCAGTGGGTTTTATTGTTTTATTTTATTGTTTTTAACATGGCATTCTATTTTTGTTTTTTTCTGTTAAGTCTATTCTGTCTCTCCCTTATTAAGTAAAAATATGTAAGTATAATCAGGAAAACATAAGTAAAATATTAAAAGTACTCAATGCAGAAAAATAGACCCTATGACTGTTACACTATTATACACACTATTGTATCATTAGATGATTATTAATCATGCATTGATGTACTTACTTAATAACCTTTTTCACGCACATCATAGAGGCTCACAGGCACAACGCCAGGTCCAGTGCAGCAAATCTGACACTGGTAAGAATCAGTAGCCAGACGGGTAGAAGTTCTTTTAGATTCTCGGGTGCTCAGGATCGGAACAAGGTTCCTAATAACATTAAACTGATTACAAACCCAGTCACATTTAAGGTGGAACTCAAACACTGGCTTTTAGAGAATGTACCCTTGTGAAGACAGTTGAATAGGCAGGGTTGTATGTAGCTCATTTACTGGACCAGTGTGTACTCCAGTTTGTTGCCAGAATAATTCCAGTTTATGTCAAATGTGAATATTTTTGTATGTTTGCTGCTGATGCCGTGATACTGCTTTAAAAAAAAATCAATAAACACACTAAAATCACTGCATTAAACCAACACCAGCATTTTATTTTTTCTCCAAAAGCATGTAAAAAATAAAAATAAAAACAAGAAAGAAAATGCACAAAATGATTGTGTATATTGGCGTAGAAAGGGGGCGCTTACATTTTAAAATGTTACACTTCCATACCACAACTAAGCAAATAGAGAGAAGGGAGAATAGAGGAGAAAGACTGCGTTCACAGTCCGAGCGTTCTTTTGCTGTAAGGCCACCTCAATCCACAGGTCAAGTCTGTAATACAGAATGCATTTTCAAAGATGCATACATTTAAAATGTCTCGATGACGACAGCATTGAAAAGTAAGTCCACATCAAGTTTAGCACAAAAATGAAATGACTCACAGGTTTGAACATTTAAAACGTTACACTGCAATCATTCACCTGAGCCACTTGGCACCAGTGTAAAGTGTACCTTGTCTGCTCTGTTACACTTACAAGTTGCAATTCACAGATTCTGCAGTTGTACCTTGGCGAACTGCTAACGGAGAGTGACAAAGACAGCATTTCTAGATACAATACTCTTGATTTTAAAGCATTCTCAGGGATCCAGAGGACCGTTTTAAAATGAAACAAAAAAAGGAAAATATAAAATTACATTGTCACACACAGTAGAATTAGAATTATTGTACATCACGTGGATAAAAAGTGGTTAGATAGGAAAAATGGCTGCTGGTTGAGTGAAGTAATTCTATGTTTAAGATGTGGGGCTGTAGAGTGAGCAGGTCTGTTTTTGAAAAGGCAAGATCCGGAGATTTCTTTGTAAAGATCTGTGCGCTCTGGTTTGAAAAAGCAATAAAAGGTCAGCTATTTATTTCTAAGGCTTCTCTTTTGAAAAAATAGCAATTATCCATCTGTTTGAGTTTAAATTTCTATTCTGCACAGCATGCTCAAATTCACAGTAAACCTTCAGTCACAAAAAGTACTTTGTGTCATTCAAGTGTCAGTCAAGTCTCAGTGGTATTCAGACGTTTTCTAAAGTGAGATATTTGAATGGCTTTAGACTCATTCTTCACACAGAATGAAATATAGATGTGAAAGTCTTGTCTAAATGGGTTAATTTCTCTTAGGTGCTGGAATTAAATAAGATAAAAAGTGGCTGGAGTGCAGCAGCTGCACTGCAGGCCGAGGCAACGTATTCCAAAACATTGAATAAAGGCTACGTTGAGTTCACGGGCAACTTCGTTTTTCTTCCTCTCACACTAGACGCTTTTGTCACATTTTCCCCAGCAGGGGGTGCTCTGCTCCTGGTTTAGCATGCAACATGCAGGAGCACATCAGAGGACCAGCACTGTGACAAACCCTCCATGAGACACCTACTGTAAATTCAATATTAAGAAATAGGTCCAGGTGCTAAGATGTATTTAGCTAATAAGACAGGAGATGAGAACAGGAAGGCATTTTTTTTTTCTTCTCATAAAGGAAACCTGTCCACGCTTAATGGATGGGACAAACAACGATGGAAGTTAAAAGACACTGTGATTGGATTGGATCCGTCTACGTCCCCATAAAAACTGTCCAGTTATAACAACACACTCAAATACAGCAGGGGGAAAAGTCATCACAAGACGCCAACAACTGACGGACAAGCGTGAAATGACGAAGGAACGAAATTGTGTGATTTCCTGCAAGGCTCAAGCTCTGTCCATCAACATCCTCATTTGCAACACAGAAACGCAACTGCAATCAGTTTACTCAGATGTTTTCAGCTCCTTTTAAGAAGGAAAAGTTCACCCCAAGATCAAAAAATACTTATTTTTCTCTCTGGCCTGAAGTGCTATTTATCCATCTGGATAGTTTTGGTGTGAGTTGCAGAGTTTTGGAGATAACGGCTGTAGAGATGGAACTAGATGGGTCTCTGCTTCTGGAGCTCGACGCACCAAAAAATAAAAAAATCACATTTGAAAAACTCAACAGCAACGTCTCTTTCCTGAAATCATGACCCACATACTCCAGATAATCCACAGACCTTGCTGTAAGCAGTTTCATGCAGGAACTAGTTTGTTTCTATGGTAGAATCTACCAAAGGGACTCTCCCTCCTTCATAAAACTGCTCACAGCAAGGTCTGCGGATTATCTCGAGTCGGCAGGTCATCATTTCTGGAAAGAGACACTGCTGTTGAGTTTTTCAAATGCTTTTTATTTGCTGCTTTGAGCACCACAAACCCAGTGCCATCTATTTCCATTACAGGGCAGATATCTCAACTTGCATCCAAAACAATCTAGATGGATAAACAGCACTACAGGCCAGAGGGAGGAAATGTATTTCTGATTTCAGGGAGAAATGAACAGCCTTTAAAATGTTTCATATGCCGAAACGAGGGATGTTTCATGGACGAGGCCTCGGTTTCCCTGTGATTATCAACATCTTGTCTGGTGGTCGTTATGTGCAAAGACGAGAGAGTACAGCATGGTGGGGAATGTTCACTAATCACGAACTACAGCTCTATGTACAGATAGAATACAAAACACAATCTGAGAATTCCATTAAAATTTTCAACCATAAAAGCTCAGAGAGGATCAACTTATGCCGCGACATCAATCGAATCCAAACTCAAGTGCTTCTAAAAAACCTTAAAAAGTGATTTCCTATGCGTCAACGAAACAAACGAAATCATTCACAACACAAAAGATCGATACAGTCGTAAGATAAGGCTATTAAGACCCAGTCATCCCAACATGCAAGGATAAGACTCGAAGAGTGATCAATAAAATAAGAACAAACCGTGGGATGAAGCCAACAATAAGAACTAAAACACAAAAATTAAAACACGAGAGAGGTGAGCTGTTGCTGATGTGTGCGGTTATTTTACAGTACTCTGTACCCTGTTTGTTCCTCAAATATATGAAACCTGACAAACTGACAGCAAAGTCACAATACTGAGGACTATTATTTTCATTTGTGTTTTGTTAAAAGGAGTGAAACTATGCAATGTTTTTTTTATTTTTTTATTTAAAAATCCTTGGGTGAAAATTGACCTGAGTGTATGCTCTACTGCAAAACATGGATGCTCTGTAACCTCTCTGATATGTTTGCCTGAGCATACGGTTTCTTATTCAAAAACGAAAGGGTGCAAATTATTAAAAAGAATAAAAGTGATTTTACTATTACACTCCTCATACCAGAGGAGGCTTTTGGTCACAATCAACTTCCAATTCCAAACAGAAAAAATAAAATTAAGAAAATACAGATATTGAACCCAAAATAAATCCCCAAATTTTTATTTTTAAGTGGTATGATTATGACTAGCCTGTCATTTCCTAGCTGTTTGTGCATGTATCTGTTCTGATGGCATTTAAAAAGCAAGTGAGCGCGTGGGTGATTTAACAGTGCCCCAGCGTACGAGGCACGTGTTCATCGTGATGTATCGGAGGTGTTAGGAGGAGGAAAAGGAAGAGGCGGGGCCGGGATGAGACACAGGCAGACATGATTATGCCGTCTTTGTTATATTATCTGTCTCCTTGGAGGCCCAGAGCTCTTTGTGCTGTTTGCGTCCGAAGCCCTCGTCGTAGTTGCCTTTGCTCTTGAACAGCTGCTGAAAGTGGGGTTTACAGTAAAATTCACCTTGGAGAGCTGCGAAGGTGCCCAGGCTGCAGAGAGGGAGAGAGATGACACCGTTTTTATACACAAACCAGGAGGAGTCAAGAGAAGAAGAAAGTAAACACAGGAATACTGGGCCGTACTGCTGAGTTTAAAGTCTGCCGCCGCATTTTATGAAGTCATCACCGTGAAAAAATGTTAAAATCTTCTAAACACAATCCTAAATCTGACTGAAGTGATTTATTGGATTTAATTAGTCAGTCTTTTTTTATTAAATAAATTTTCTTTGACTGTCCCATTAATCCAGGTTCGATTTTGTGATTTTGTGAGTTGGATTGAAGCTGAATATTTCATTTTATAAAAACGATGTTGTGAATTTTGGAAATGCCGCCATTTAAGGGCTGCAACTAACGATTATTTTCACTGCTGACTGATCTGTCGATTGTTTTCTTGTTTCATTAATTAGCCGTTTGGTCCATAAAATGTTAGAAATGGTGAGAAACGTCGATCAGTGTTTCCAGAAGCCCAAGATGACGCACTGTTGAAAATTGCTGAACTTGAAAAAGTGATCTACATGAACACAGGCTCTCTAGATAAATATAACTCAATATTGTTTGGCTTCTTATCGACCATGTACAGTTAAAGTGCTTAATGTTCATAGACTTTGTTAGACTAATGCATATCTACTCACTTCCTACAGTCAGTAAATTATCTGTAGAGACTGAGCCTCTCATTTATTTTCTTTTTTGAGCTAATTCGATGCTTATTTTGTGATTACTGGCTGTTAATTTGTCATATTTTATTTAAAAAATAATTTTAAAAAAATTAAAGGTTCCACACCAACAAATATGGATTGATTTAATTTAATAAAAATGCTCTAAAATTTGAAAATGATCATCTATATTTAAGGCTGCAATTAACGGATATTTTCATTGATTACTTTGTCGATTAATAAATTAGTTGTTTGGTCCATAAACAGTCAGAAAATGGTAAAAAGTGTCAATTGGTGTTTCCAAAAGCCCTATTTAACTTCCTCAAATGTCATGTTTTGTCCACAACCCAAAGATATTCAGTTTACTGTCATAAGAGGACTAAAGAAACCAGAAAATATTCGTATTTAGGACGCTGGAATCAGAGAATTTAGACTTTTCTGGAAAAAAGTAGTTAATTTAGTATTTGATTGCTAATTGCAGCTCTACTCTAATAAATTTTGACTTTATGTTCTGGAGTTATTGGAAATATTTGGATCACATCAGATGGGAACAAACCTACGCAGCCGCCACAGTATATAGTCACCTGAGTTTGGCGTTGCAGTGCTTGCAGCAGAAGCATGTTGAATGGAAGACAAGGTTGTTGGCAACCAATCTCTCCATTGGGTAGACAGTCTTCTCACATGATGAGCACACTTCCTTTTGGGTCTTAAAGCTGAAAGACTGAGCACACAAACAAACCGATTTACTAGCAGACTCACAAAACAGGCAGCGATCGAGGCCCCGATTCTTTGTGAGATGAAAGCTCGTTTTTTACAAAAGACACAAAACGCAGGAAAGACTTCCTTTGCTCTGTTCCGAGATCAAAGGCTGATGAAGTGAAGCGGGGCAGCAGTAATACACACAGAAGAACAGAACCGTGAGTGAGGGATGAGAAAGAAAAGACAGATGATGCATATTTACCTTAGATCGCTGGACAGGTTTCTCTTCAGTGCTGCTCCTGGTGTCCTGAATAAGCAAAGAAAAGCAAACTTCTTTAAACAAATGTATTCAAATGTGTGTAAAGACTCCTGTTATGCTCTAAAGTGCAACAACAAAAATATGAGGTGAAATCAACAGTGTGTTAGTTTGTCAATCTGATCTGTCTTCCTCCCCCCATCTTTCTATTTGCTCCATCTGGCTCTTTGCACCCCTGGGAGAGGATCAGGTGCCTTCTGTCTGGTCATGTGAGCTGAGCTGTGGGACGCTCTGCATGGGGCTGCCCTCGACATAGCAGCACAGCTCAGAAACAACCAACCTTCCAGTTCAGAGACTTCACAAGGCAACATCAGACGGGATCTCTTACAAATGGTAGGAGATCTCTCAGTGAAATGACATGACTGACCACCTATTCTGCTCGTCTTAAAGGAGAAGTCTGTAATATATTTGTTGTTGCATGAATTGACCACAGTGTGTCATCAGAAATTAAGGAAACGTGCCAAATTGAAGGACTCGCTTCTCTGCAGCATCATGAGAAATCAGAAATAATCTTTTGTGAAGAGTAGATGTTTATAAGTTTGATTGAGCGATATGTTAATGAGGTCTGGCAGGCAATGAGACGAGCTGTCAGTTCACTCAGTGTGTATTTTCAGGGCAGTGTGCTTTCGTTTTTCAGGATAACGACTCAGCTTTACAATGACAGACAACTGACAGTGTTTAACAGCTGATCAACTTAAAGCGCAGGATTCGTTATTGGCGATTTTCAACGTTGCTCTCGTCTAGCACTCCTGCAGGATTCCTGCAACCAGCCTGAGCTTCCCCGAGTCTGGGGCGGGGGGCAACTCACTTCTACCGTAGACTGTATATCAAACAGGGTTTCAACCCATTTAATATACAGACTGCAGTACTCATTGTTGCACATTTCTCCTTTAAACTTTAAAATGACCTCATGTTCTTTCAGCTGTGTAATTTCTGCATGTAATTAAGCATTTCTTTCCCTCAACCTTACAATCATGCACAATCGCAGGTTTACTCTTTAATTCTCTGGTTTACACTCACAACACAGGCCACTAGATTGCCTTGCACACTGCGGGTGTCAGTGTTTTAAGTGTTTTAATCGGGTAATTACAGTTTGGTTCAGGGTGACGTGAGGAAGTGAAAGACTTGCCCCCCCCAGGCGCTCGGAAGGTTAAGAAGGAGAAAAGCTCGCACAATCTCAAGCTGGAGGAGGTTACACAGTAGTAATGACTGTATCTGCTCTCTCTCTCTCGAGTATTGCAGCCGGTCTCCAGCAGCAACAAGCACGGTCACATCTTTAAGTAGGGCTCACAGGTAGTTCAAGCGGATAATAAACAGACAGAGAGACATTCAGGCATGTACTCAGCAACTGCCATGGAAAAGCCAGCGTGCAGGGAAGAAGGGCGGCCTCTGTTTAGGCAGGGGAAAAGTCCACTGCAGACTTTGCTAAAACCCTGTTATGTAAGGCCGTTTGGCTGGAGCTGGGTGGGGGGGGACTGGTGGAGGTGGAGGGAGGGTTCAGGGGCTGCTACCAGAGCTGCAAAGAGAAGATCTTTGCAATCAGAGGCAACTGCTGATCTTCATTTTTGCAGGTCTATTACTCTTTGACTTGCAAAATGTCCTGCTTTGTAAGCAAAATAGCCATTCATGAGTGCACCACAGTGATGGAAATGACAGCAGCGTGTGCAGCCATCTTCCTCATACAAATGGTGACCTGCTGATAAGAGCTGAGAATAAAAACTGTTTAACTGACCAATGATTAAAGTATGATGGAAAAAAAAAAACTGCAAGTGGGCTTGAAGAAAAGTGGCTGAAACGTCAGCCGTCTGTGCACAGGAGTGTGTTTCATATCATGGTTATAGTCACCAAAACTACTGATTTGAAATAGCAACAAGTCTTTTACAATGTCAATCTTTTCAATGACGCAAATTGCAGCAATTAAACACGTTTATAATAATAATTAAAATCTGAAACAATAATACCAACTGTAAACGAGTACATGTAAACAGGGCAGCTCATGTTTTCTCCTCCTTGAATATAAAAACAACCTATTTAAATCAGTTGAGAAATATAAATTTAGTGTGTTTTATTCAGAAAAAAACACACAGCTCCCCTGTTTACTTGTCCTAGTTCACAGGCCCGTCCTGCCCAGGCCAAAATGGTGGCGAGTCAGCGATGTTGATGTACGATCCGGAGGCCAATGTGGCGTCTACATTTATATGTTTATGGTTCAGTCATCCTAACTTCAAAAGATGTCACGTAATTCATGCTGTCAAAGAGGCCCTGCTCACTGATGCGCAACACTGCTGCCAACAAAGGCAGCAAGTGACGACTATTTTCATTATGGATTCATCTGTTGATTAATTTCTCAATTAATCGATTTGTTGATGGTGAAATGGTGAAAAATGTTCAGACGTTTGAGGACGTCATCTAGGGCGAGACATTTAGTTTACCGTCACAGAGGAGAAAAGGAACCAGAAAATATTCACATTTGAGGAGATGAAATTACTCAAACACTACTCAATACAACAAACGATAAATTAAATCGTCAATTTATTGATTAATTGTTGCAGCTCTACTCCCATCCTTATATAACGGGAGATATTTTTAAAATGATGGCTACCACAGTATATACAGTATGGACAAACTTATTGTCTCATGGTGTAAATTGTTGCCCTTCCTTATCTGTGCATCACTTGTGAATTGTGAGCAATCTAAACAGCACGAATGTTGCCTCTGTAGTGTTGTTTGCATTCTATATTTGACCCTTTCACCTTAATGCACCACCAACCAACTGAGTAGGCGGAACAGCAAGGGTGTTGTCTGCACTTATAAGAACCGGATGACATGCTTTTGAAACGATTGGCTCATTAACAGTGAGGCCATGAAGCTTCCTGTAGATGCAATCACTTCCCAACTGTCCGCCTGCCTTCTTCTCTTCATCCCTGATTCCTCTGGAGCTCAGTTAATATGTTGCTTCGAGCTCGCAGACAGCTCACTTAAACGCTGCTGGTTATCTAGCAGGCTGCATGGTAGACCACTTCCTGTTGCAGCACCACGACTGCTGAGCCAACATGACTTTGATCTACTCAAAATTAGTTGACACGTCTGAAAACAGCAGTCGGAACGTGGAAAGTTCTCACAGTGCATTTGTAGAGAAGCTTTGCTTCAGTGGGAGGCTGGAACTGCAGGAAAATGAGGTCTGTGAGGCCTTCGTTTGTGCAAATGAAATCATGACATTTTGTAGCCAAAAAAGGAAAACTGATCTGAGTAAACGCACAGGATTGCCAATGGGTTTTTTTTTTTGGTAAAAACAACGCAGCAAGATTAGTTACCATGTTAGGGGGTAGGCATGCATTCCAAACACAGACACACAAACACACACACACACACACACACACACACACACACACACACAGACATCCTGAAGACTGCAGATTAGCTTGTGCCATCTTGTCTTCTTTTGCCTTATATGTACATGAGTCCCATTTGCCACCAAACAGCTCAAATGTGGCAGGAAGTTGTTATGACACATCTGGGTCCTCTGTCTTGCAGAGGCCCAACAGGGACGACGGCAGCAGCTAAAGTCCTAACCGACGTTCATCCCACTAAACGACTGCTAATGACCTCTTGTTCTATACGAATGCTTCAACTGCAGAGAATTGTAAATCAGAAGCATGCAACTCACAAATCAGCTCAAGCTAATAACACTGACAAGAGGACAAGAGATCATACCAAATACATGGAGGGGTGAGGAATGAAGGGCCTTCATGGGAACAGAACAAGGTGTTCAATGTGAACAGAAATAAAGAAGGTTTGTAGTGTAATTAATTAGCTCTGCTATGCCCAACACTGTTTGAGCTGTGAAGCAATTTGACATACCAGTGTGTGAGCAGCTAGAGCCAGCTGGACAGAGCTGTATCTTACCAAACAAAGACCACTTTCACACAAGCGGTGAAATCTTCTTGCATCAGAGGTTCAGCTCTTACCTCACAGCATCAATCCCTCGTACGCTGAGTCCCTGCTTCAGCTTTAATCACACCTGCACATGTTTTGTCTGTGGGTATTTCTGTGCTCATGTCACAACCAGCTGTTGGTGAGATAGTTGCAGCCAGGTTCCCCTTTTCTCTTTACATTTGTTTAAAGGAACCGTTAGAGAGTGTGCTTTCTTGCTCAAGAGTTTAGATGAAAAGGTCGACACCACTCTCACGCAGGGATCAACCAACATGTTTGTTTCAGGGCTGAAATCAATACCTAATTACTGATCAAGGGAACTGATCATCAGTATTTACAACTTATATACATTTGCAGAGAAACTGAAAATTCTCTGGTAACAACGTTACCTCGACTTTCAGCCATGCTTGTAACAGTAACGTTCTCTCAGGAAGTCTTAATATTGTCATTATCACAACTGATGATCTTAGAATGCTGAATACTGGATCCGATCACTGGTTTGGGAAATATTAAGATAAAACCAGCAGGTGGTTACAGCAGCTTAGCTTAGCATGAAAACTGGAAACAAGGGAAAAAAAAACAAACAATCTATCTCTTGACACAACAATAACTTGTTGTGTTTAGGATTAAACGCACCAGTTACAAACAAAACTAACAGGGTTTTCCAGCTATTCTTACATCAGTAATGAGCTACTGTGCATCTACATCTGCACACTGAAGGATGAGATTGAGTTTAACCTTTTGTGTTGAGGATCCTGTGTCAAATCCCACTGCCTTTATCCCCTGAGGCCACAGACCACCCATGTGAAAGGAAAGCTAAATGACCCCCCACCCCCCAAGTCTGGCCTTATTCTTTCAAAATGAGGAAAAGATGGATCAGGGAGGAGAACTTGAGGGTGAGGATGCAGCTTAGAAAGCATGCAATTTCAAAATAATGTGTGCAAGTCCTGCACCGTTATGGAAGTCAAACAGACGCCGCAGCTCCAAACCAGATCCTTCTTGTCTAAATATCTGTGTTTACAAGAACCATCTGCTGACGTAAATCACAGTCATTTAGAACTGTTACAACAGCTCTAAAGAATATTACAAGGGTGCAAGGTCAATATGTTCATAAAGAGTTCAAATGGGAAGAAGTATGTGCTCTTCTTCTCTTCGTAGTGCTGATGGACACCACAGAATTAGGCCTGGACGAACCCCCCCCCCCTGCTTCATACTTGATCATCAATGAATACCCACTGTGGTGCACGATTCACTGCAACAGGCCCCTAGAAGGGAAGGCAGGCGCTATGCTAACAAACGTCTTATGTCATTAATCCAAAACGAGGCTTGCACTCTCTCTCTCATCCCTTATTTTTAGAACTGTGATCATTGTTTAATCATTTGGGACAGCCGAGTGGAAGACAACAGAAGAAATGTGAAGAACTCCATCCTTCAAACAAAAAGAAAAACGTTGATCTGTCAGGTGTCAGGCGGTTTGACTTTAAACTAATCATAACAAACAACATGTTCCAGTTCAGCGCTGGCAACATAAACCATTGAGTCTTAAGTGTAATATTTTTTGTCTGATAGCATCTGACTGTATATTGCACTTTCTGGACCTGCAAGCCATGGCACGGATCCAACAACTAAAACAGCTGCTGCAAGGGAGATATATAGACTCGCCTTGACAGAAATCTTACATCAACAACTCTGAGCATGAAGAGACAGAACAAGTTATGTGGACTATGTTTGGTGTGTAAAAAAAAACAACTTCTCCTGTATTTGCTGAACATGAGGTTTTGACACTTGACTGGCTGGAGTAGGAGGGAACAGCCATAGATGGAGGGCCGCCACGCCGCTCTGCAGAGTAATCACATCTGGGAGCGTGCTGGGGCGTTTGGTCAGCCGCCGCTTCCCTTTTAGAGCTTCTCGTGTGCAACCAGAAAATGACGGGGCAGTTTTCTGTGTCTGCAGGCGCAAGGCATCAAATGTCTGTATGCCTCTTTAGTTAGCTGACACGGACACTTGTTTTTTTCACTTCCTGTCTGGGGATGCTGTTAAGGTGCAGATAAAAACCTTTTGAGGATTTATCCAAACATGTTGCTATGTTGCTGCAACAAGCACTTAAACTACTAACTTGAAGAATGTGGGAAAAATTAATCTCTTAATTATTTCCTTGATTGATTGATTAGTTGTTTGTCAGAAAATGGTGAAAAATGTTGTTCACTGTTCCCAAAAGCAAAGGTAACGTCTGCAAATGTCTTGTTTTGTCCACAACCCAAAGACGTTCAGTTTTTTGTACTACAGGACTAAAGACACCAGGAGATATTCTCATTTAAGAAGCTGAAATTAGAGAATGTGGACATTTTTCAAAACAACTAATCAATTATCAAAGTAGTTGGCGACTAATTTAATAGTCGATTAATAATCGGCTAATTGTTGCAGCTCTGCTCATTACAGATAAGACCTGCAATTATTAGCTGATTAATCAACTAGCTCTCAAGTATCGAATTAAACTGCAAGAAAAAAAGTCCAAATTCTCCAATTTCAGCTTCTAAAATGAGAATAAGTTCTGGTTTCTTTAGTCCTTTAGTGACGGTAAACTTGGGTTGAAGCTAGTGACATTTTATGGACCAAACAACTAATAAATTAATCGAGAAAATGGTTGGCAGATTAATCGATAATGAAAATAATCATTAGTTGCAGCCCTACTACAGATATTTAAATATCTGACTTCAATCAACAAAACAAAACCAAAAGATATCTAATTTACAGTGCTATAGAACAGAGAAAACTAGGGACTATTTGACATTTTTGCTTGTAAAATTACTTAAAGGATTAATGATGATCAACACAGCTGCACATAGTTTTTCTGTTGACCCATTAAGTGATTAATCGACCTATCGCTGCAGGTCTGGATGACTTAAATATCACAGGAAAAAATGCAGAATTTGTTCGTTTTGTTGATTAAAGTGAGAACTACAGCATTTCAAAAAGAAAAAGGAAACAAAACGCTCACATTTTGATGCACAAATCATTTGAGACAGGCTGTCCTTTCTGAAAAAAGAAAGTGATACTGATTTTTCACTTGTAATTCGTAGTCAGCAACTTTTATTAACAGGCTCTTGTTCTGCTCTGCGGTGTCTGCTGAAAAAGCTGAAGGGCGCGATTAAAACCTCTCGAGTCCTGTGATCATTTGTGTCAGAGATCTGTCAAAGGCAGGACTAAAACACGGTCCTCAATTCCTAAAAATCAGAATTAAGTTAGAAAATGTATTACATCCCTATTTTTTGACCTTAAGACAAACTTCGATGATGTTCAGGAAAACGAAAGGTTGCAGTAGCTGGTCTGTTTATGCTTCCTTCTTGATATGACAAAGAACAAAAAAAACACAGACCGGTGACTGCCTGTAAAAGAATGTGTGAAGCAGGTGTTGACTTGAGAGACTGCTGCCTTCTGCAACTCTCTGATGGTACAGAAGAAACGGCTTCAAGTGCTCCGGCTGATCAGATGTTATCACTCACATGAGAAGAGGGGGGACATTTCACAATCAAATTCTCCTCCAGGACTGGAATTCGGGATAACAAGCCCCATCCCGTCTTCAAGAAAGAAAAAAATCTCACATGCAAATATCTGCTCTGTGATTGCAGAAAATTTCCATCGCACACACTGAAGGCTCCTTAACTGCAGACTGAAACTTCATCAACTGGGACAGCGAAGGCCAAGCGACAGGGGAATGAATGTTACAGCCAAGACTTTTTCCCCCACTCAGGTGTTTTAAGTAGTTAACTCCTGAGAGACCTTTTAAGATATGAGCAGACAGGGCAGAGCTCTGCAGACTTCAAAAGACATTACTGTTGACTGATGATACTGTGGGAAACTCTGAACGTAGAGTCTTTCTAAATAGTCTGCCCTCAAGTCTTTTTAAAGCAGATAACCTACATTAGATCAGTGCTGACAGCCAAAGACATGCAAAGCAATGCGAGTGTTGTTTAGACGATAAATACGGAGAATATTCACACAGATTTGCTGCTGTTAGACAGACAAGGGAGAGACGTTTGAGCTCTGCCAAAAGATTGCAAAAATCATGCAAACATAACCCACTCAAATGTCGTTGACGATACATCACCATTTTTTTTTCATGATAACTAAACATCATACCGTTATGAATGGAAACAAGAAGCGTGGCTGAAAGCGAAAGTAACACTACTAGCAGAAGCACCCGGAAGCGCGTGAGGACAGCCAAAAAATCCTGTGAGGAGACCTCAACAGCTATTGTGAGTTCTAAACCAAAAATAATTTCAGTATTGGTCATATCCTCAAAGATATCGTTATCGCAGAATACTCCAAAATATCGGGATATTATTTTACTGCCCACCACTACTACTTTTGACGTCCTCCTGAGACCGTTGCTGTTTTGGTAAGGCAGCTGAATCCTTCGTTACAAATCATCTTTCTGGGATGTGATTTTCAGCAGGCTGCAGTGAACTTGTCAGGAAAATGCATTTCATTTCAATCAGCCAAAACAAATCAAAGTGAAAGGAATGTGCTGAATGTTCGCCTTTAATGTCTGAGCCAGAAAACCTCAATGCAGGCTGAGTGTAAAGTCGGGTTTGTATTTATATTATAAGTTTTAAAAAGGCAACGGTTGAATGTGTTTTGAGGTGCATGCACATGTATTCGTGGGCGGATTGGTGATGAGGATGAGGATGAGGAGAAAGAGAGCCAAACTTTTCATTATGGCTTTTTGTGGAGCAATGGCTGCTACTTCTGTACAGAGGAGTGTGTGAATGAGGAGCTGGGGGCCAGGAGTGCTGGGATCGTGATGTGAATGGCTTCACAGAAACACATTCATCCAGAATTTCAGGATAGACGGCTACTTTTAGCTACATCTGTTAGCACCTCTGCACAAGAGTCTTGTGGGTAGAAACTTCAGTTGAGTGAATGACCTTAAAAGTTGCATATAGTCTGATATGAAGACCTGCATCTGATTTAGGACCACATATTAAAGTGGCCTAAATCAGAATTGAAAAGATCAGATTCTATGTGACTCGTGTCGTGAAAAAATCTAAGTCACATGATCAAAAACATATATTTTGCCTGCAGTGTGAACGTGGCCTTAGACATTTGTCTGCTGACTGGAAAATAATGACCCCTTCTCCACACTATTGATTTGGCTTGCTGATTTGTGCAGCACACATCATAAAACAATAAAGACTGGTCCTCCACTTCTATTCCTTAAAAGCATAAACTCACACTGAGAAACATCCACACCTTCTACAGGCCTGAAAAAACGCTTCCTTTTTTCACACAACCACCCCGACTACACGTCTCAAAGCATAACTGTAATACAAGAAAATATCTTGGGAATAGGAAAGAAAGGGACGGGTATGCAGCTAGTTAAAACTATTAGTCCGTTTTTGCCTGCAGCTCATTCGCCTGGACCTGCTGGCGACCCATTTAATACTGTTCTGCACATCTGACAGCAGGAAAACACCCCCCTCCTCCCAACATATGGCACTTCTGACGTGCCCAACAAATCAGGTTTTTGTGCCGTTAATGGTAATTGTTTGACAGAAGAGCATATGGTCAAACAAAATAAATGATATTAGTCCTCACTGCAGCTTTGTGCAGGGTACTTTGGCTAAATCCGCATTATATGTTTTGTTTTTTTTTGGAACAACAAGTCATATTGCAACCACAGCCTCTCAAATCCACCAGAGGATACTGACGTAAATCAGCCAGCAGAGCAGGGTGTCAATCTGTGCCGTCAACTCTGACTGAAATTACAGTCAGGCGGCCCACTGACGGAGGGAGGAAATGAAAATGACCATATACTTACTTAAGCCTCGTCGCCATATGCCAGGGCTATAATGACAGACTCTTGTGAATGTGGTGCCCTGGATGGATAAAATGTGGTTTTACCAGACCACAGAGCAGTTTGTAAACTACTTGACAACACAAATACAGGCAAGAAACTTGTATCAAGAAGAGTGAAAGGCATGTTTCCTTCCACCTGGCGCAGAGCTTTAATCTGATGCCAAGTTACGCAGGGGTTTAATCCAGTCACTCATCCATTCGGTGTTACTCAGCTGATCTCGGCAGCTGTAGGTGAGGCGCAGTGGACGTTTCTGTACCAAAAATGGGGCCTGGAGACACTTGTATGTTGTTTATCCAGTCTCCATTTACAGCACCATTTATCTGTGCTTTATGATACAGTCTTTGGAGTACACCGGTCATCTGTGACCCATGGGTTCAAACTGGGATAACGGCTTATCCTGGTTTTAAGAAACTTAAGTATATTAGCTGGAGTAGTTTGATAGAAACCAGGATACTGTGGCATGTAAACACCTGACTAGATCTCTATCTCTGTTTGTAGAGAAATGAGAGTGATGATAAAAAATGTGAATACTATTAGGATCATGTATACTGTTATATTAATAACCTGATACTAGGAGGACATCATACATCTCCATTAAAGTAAACAAAGCTCAGGCACAAGGCTCAACAATTAGGGCTGCCATGTCAGAAAATGTCAGACTAAGAAAATCTAGCGTGTCATTTGTCCAGTTGAACAAGGGGCATAAAAGAATGATCATCAACTCATTGTTGAAGTAATGTTTTATGCAAAAATAGAAGATGGAAGAAAAGCTGCTGAGTAAGTAGATCTCTGACCCACTTGTCTGACTGGGCAGGTGAAAAGAAACACAAACGTTGGACCCTGAGAAAGGGCTGTATTTCTTAAGGAAACTGAAAAAAGCATTATTAAGTTTTGCAGAGAAGCAATAGAAAGCATCCTCATGGGAAACATCACAAACCGGCATGGGGTGTGCACAGAGGACTCTGCAGTGAGAGATTAAAACCACTCAGAACATCTTGATTGGAACCCAATCTACCGAGCATCAGTGATATCAGGGAGGTGAAGTGCCTACGCCCACAGGATACTAAAAGACATTGCGCACCCCAACCACAGCCTGTTCACCCTGATACCATCAGGCAAGAGATACATAAGTACCCACTGTCCTACCACCAGACTTTAGAAAAGCACCTTCTCTCCTCAGGCTGAAAGACTGCTTAGCAACCCACCATGCAAAATAGTTTTTTTTAAATTTTATTTCTAACTAATCTACTTTATATAATGTTTGTGGACAACATTGTTTTCGTGAGTAGCAAAAAAGGGAATTGCTTTATCTCCTTACACAACCCTGTGTTGTACAACGAGAAATAAATCTACCTCTCTGTACGTGTTGTAACCCAAATAAGATTTCAAAATAGGATAAGACTCAAAACTAGGCTACTATTTTTTTTTCCTGCTTCCATTTATGTGCTTATTTGATTATTTTTGTTTGTTTGTTTGATTTAAGGGTTAAATCACTTGGAAATCCCTATTACAGACCACAAGCTAACTTTGCTACAGACCTTTATGTAACACTCAGCAGGTTGGATCCTACATTAAGTCAGTTATAACATATATATGAAACAAAGCATTAATCTGCTGTGGCTTAAATCTGCTTGTTAAACAAAATAAAAACATAAAATCACGGCTTATAACATAAAACCACATATCAATTAATAAATCGGCTGGTAGGGAGAAAGAATCGAGTTAATTATGTGTTATAAATGGGGCTAAATTAAAATAACCGTTGATATTTAGTGTTAGCTGTAACGTTATCATTAAGTGGGTTTAAATCACCTCGTTGGTTGATAATAATTAGCCGGTAAGCTAGCTAACTAATACACGCTAAAACTAGCATTTTGAGGAACACGACGGCGGGCGTTTAAATTTTCTTCAAATTTAAACCCCTTCTCTTATTTTAACTTGGACTATTTAATTCATTTACATCCGACATCCATGCTGTGGTTTATACAAACAGCCGGCTCCCGGTTAGCTAAACCTTTAGCCAGTGGACGGACATCATCATCATCATCATCACCTCATCTCACAAAAAAAAAAAAAGAGAAGCGGAGAGGAGAGGAGAGGAGCGGAGGGAGGGGAGGCTGCAGACCGACACACACGGTGCAAACAGACGAGAAAAAGACACTCACCATCTGCGCTTCTTGTCTGCGACACGCTGGCTGATAACGCAGAGTCTGTGCTGTCTGTGCCTGGAGGTTGATGTTCGCTCTCTCATTCAGTTTTACAGCAGGCTTTGTTGTAGACGCTGGCCCCGGTGCCGGTGAGTTTCTACCCTCCGCTTCGCTCCTCGTCTCGATTTTCAACAGAGCGTTTTTTTTTTCTCTCTCTCTCTCTCCGGCAGGATGTCGCACGCTATTGGTTCTCATCTGGTCCTGATGCGTTCAGGGGCTGTCGGACAAATCATAACGACATGTGGAACAATGCCGCAACAATGTTATTAAAACTAAACATGTTAGTTCACTGAAATAAAAGTAGAATACGATAAGATAAGAAATAAAAAATGCTAACTTAATATTATATTATACTGCCCTACAAAGGAAAAAGGCAGTAACTTCCTAGTGTGTAGTCTGAGAGTTATGAGTCTGTGGTCTTATACCGTTGTTATTTATAGTAGTACATATAATGCACATAGTTGACATATTTCTTAATTTTCTTGGAGATATTTTACATGTTTGAATATTATAACTGAAGTTACGGTGGCTTTTTGCCATTCATGTAATTTCAACCCTCTATTTTCTCCAACATACAACACATTTGTGAGAAGATATTTGTCCCCATGACAAAGGATGTCTTCAGTGTCACAAAAATGATTATAGCTAATTTTGACCAAAATGAAGTTACTGCCTTTTTCCATTCACTATACTATACTATACTATACTATACTATACTATACTATACTATGAAGCAAAGCAAGTAAAACAAACCCACTCTGGAGACTAATTGAAACTAACCTGAATTTAAAACAAAAATTTTAAATTAAATAAAAACAAAACTAATGAAAAATATGAAACTGTAATGCATCCTGTGGTGCCACATTTGGAAAAATAAAACAGTAAAAATTCCCTCTTCGATGCCCTTGTTTTAGATAAAATATGATAAATGCCTTCTAGAGTGGCCGAATATCCAATTCAGTGTGATAAAGTGCCCTGTGGTGCAGTGGTTTCAAACCTGCTGTGCCCAAGGAACACCAAAGAGCAAGCCAAAGTTTCAAGGCACACCTGTATTCATGTCGGTGAGTACTAGCCAATCAGAGGCTAGAGTTCCCTCGGTGTGGGTGGGAAAAGAATTAGGTGTTAATCAATCATGTACCACACTGTAATAATATTCACCATCCAACAACAACACAAATAGCAACAACTTTGATTATAGGATTTTATGTAGAATTTGCATCTGTTGGGAAATGAGTGCATACAAAGTGCTGAGATAATAAATTAAAAACCAATTCAAAACTTAATATATTGCATTAATAATGTATGATTGTCACAAAATCCCACAGCACACCAATGTTCCTCAGCACATCATTTGGGAGCCACTGCTCCTGGGTGCCCTTCCCAGTGGTAAAAATGCTGTAAAGTGCCCTCCAGAGTGCCCTTTTCATGGCTAAACATGGGGTACAGTGACCTCTAGAGTGCCCTTGTAGTAGACAAAACACGAGGAAATGCCCTCCAGGGTGGCCCAATGTCTGACATAACATGATAAAGTGTCCTTCTGGTGGACAAAATAACTTCACATCACAATTTCCGGTGCCCTCATTCTGTTTGTGCCCCTGCCCCTCAGACAGCCGGAGTCCGCCAGTGGATATCAAAGCCAACAGTTGACTTAGAATCATTGGTGTTTACTGGCCTCCAGTGGTCACAGTTAGAAACTGCAGCCTTACATTTTGTTATGCAGATATTTAAGTCAATATTCACAATTTATTAGTGTTATCATAGTAGACAACATCATCAGCATTGATAATAGCTGTGAAATGTTATTCAATAAAAGTTTTCTAATCTGGAAAAAAGGAAGGTTTACCTGAAGAGAATATATTTTTTCCACAAAAGACTGAATACATAAGCAGAATTGTATGACTGTATAGTAGTAATAATTTATTTAATTTAATCCAGACAGATAAAAATAGTGCTTGTGCAACAAGGACTCTTGTTTCATGGTGCTCTGTGCTTCACACCTCAGGTTTGACGTTCCTGTTGCTCTGCCTCGTGAACTGCACATAATAAGACTATCAAACAATATAAACTTAATGTATCTGCATAAAAATAGCTAATTAAAGAAAAAGTATAACAGATGTATTTAATCTGAGAACAACTTTATTATAAACGTAAAAGACTGAACTGAACAGAACAGCTGTGCAGATGTTTTCAGTGGGAAAAGAGGTGTGACATAGTTTGACTGTCATAGAAAACAGATACAAAAGTAAATGCCAAATGAGTCTTTTTAATCAAAACTTAACATTTTCCACGTGTGAATGTACAGTTGAAATTTCCGCTCCTACAAACAGATGCATTTTCTTGAAAAACGATTCAGAAGCATAGAGACTAAATGCCAAGGAAAGGCACTTCACTAAAACTTAAAAACAGACACAAAAAGAGCTATACACAGTTTCTGACACGTCGGCGTGTGACTGTGGATAATCACACAGCGCCTTCAAAAATGATTTCAGAGTTTAAGTTTTGCAGATTAACAAAATGCAAACACACAAAACACACTTGGCAAAGATCCAAAACAAAGCGTCAAGTTTGCAAGCACAAAAGCATGTTTGGAGCTCAGTGAGAGGAAACAAGACAACAACCAACACAACCTAACTTTGAATTGTTTACTGACAGCAGGATTCATTACAGCTCTATAGCTCGACCCTATTGACTTACAATAACAACAGTCTCGATGGTTTATGTACAGTGGCTGTCTCTGAGCTCTCGTGTCGATCTATCTGACACACTCTGTTGACCTCTGACCAAGTCACGAGGTCCTAAACAACCTGACAGGAGCGTCAGTACACTTTTATTTAAAGTCTACATGACTCCCCCTCTGGTCCTGTGCTTGTGTCAGCCTCTGATATGCTCTGCTATCTGCCTACAGGAGAGACAAGCTCGTCATGGAGCAGTCGGTTACACCGATTATTCTACTCGTGTGTTTTTCTTTAGTTGTCCCACCTGCTCTTTCTACGTTTTGGTGGTTCTGGGACAGCAAAGCTATCATCTCCTCTGTCCCTGTCTCCCCCGTCCCTCTCGCTCCTCCGATCCTCTCTGTCTCTCCTGCTTCCGTCTCCGTTACGGCTATCGCTGTGGCGGCTGCTGCTGCTGCTGTAGCGGTCACGATCCCCATAGCGGTCCCGATCTCTGTCTCCATGGCGATCCCGGTCTCCATAACGATCGT